>JAHLSL010000024.1:7679574-7777690 GCA_025920805.1 Petroica traversi | reverse complement strand
GTGTTTATTGTTCTCTGGTCTCTAAATAGACTGGATGAGGTCTGGGTGCAGGAGGGAGTTTTGGGGAATAGTTCTGAGGTGCAGCCATTGGAAAAGGGGACGTAGCTGTAGGTTGTAATTAACTTGCCAGTTTCCTCTTCTCCCTGTTCGCGCAAAATTTAGGCCAAGCTGTGTTTTTAGTAGATATTGTTCAGGACTTTTCGTCTCCGTATGAAAAGTGCAATGTTAACTTAAGAACTCTCGGAGTCTTGGCTCAGCTCCTTTGTATAATTCAGGAGACGCAAGGTGCACATCTTTTTCAGTTTTGTATGGCAAAAGGCTCTTCAGCTTGGACGTTCTGAGTGTTAATGAAATTGATGCTGTCTTGGACCTGCTGTGAAATCTGCATCAGAAATACTTCCCTTACTAATTTAAATATGTCTCATACATTTGAATAGAATGCCACAGAGGAGTTTTCCTTATTCTTTCCTCAGTGAGCTACACATAGAGATAATGCTAATGAATAACCTTCAGGGCACTCTTCCCACTTCTCTGATTTCATGGTAGAGCTTGTTCTGCAGTCCTGTTTAATACTAGAATATGCTGCAGAGTGTTGATAGTAAAAAAAGTTTGCGTAGTAACTTGGATTAAATGCTATCCCGAATGCACTTCTTGTGATCTCTTTCATTCTATGATTTCCAAAATTGTGCTTCTTTTAACTTTTAAAGTTAAAAAAATTGTAGTGAGGTGCCAGCATAAATTAGCATGCTGCTCTGCTTCAAAGAACCAAGACTGCTTCTAGTGAGCCAATGACAGTAGGTGTCAAAAATGAATTAAAGTGACTTTGCCCCAGCCAGCTCTTTTTATTATTGTTACTTTAAAGAATTTCTTGCTCTTGTGTAAAAGAGTCTCTAAACTGAATGTCATCTGAGGCTGTAGTTCAGCTGTACCTGATCTGTAGCAGAAATAGTGGCTTGGAGACTTCTGCAGTTCGTAGTATCATTGGCACAATTTCTGGCAATGTATGAAGCAGATCAGCAAATGTACCGAGCCAGAAGAAAAGGGTTTTGCCCAGTTCCCTGATCCAGTTTGCAGTGGAGTCCCCCAGATGACAGCAGATCATGTCCTTGGAGTGATGATAAGTGCTGGGGCTGTCTCAGGCAGCCTGTGGGCAAAGCAGGGAAGGGAACCGTGCATGTGCAGCGGGTATTGCTGCTGGGACAGCTCGTGAGCTCAGGGGAAGTGAGATGTAGCTACTGCAGGAAGGGTTCTTCTGCTGGTGCAGGAACTATGTGGAGGCACAGTGGGATTGGGCATACAAAGTAAAGCCTTGCCTTTTCCCCCTGAATTCCAGGCCATGCTGGATGGGGCTTTGAGCAACCTGGTCTAGTGGGAGATGTCCCTGCCCGTGGTGGGGGGGTTGGAATGGGATGACATCTGAGGTCCCTACCAACCCAAATTGTTCTATGAATTCTAGTCACAACTGTGGTTTTTTTCTTCGCTTTGTTTATCAACAGGCTGAGAAAAATGCTGGAGTAACAAAAAAAAAAAAAAATCAACCGGCTATCTAAGTTGAATGTATCTCAGCGTAATCGACACTTGTATGTGCTTCTTTGACAATGGTGCTCAAGCCCAGGTAGTCTGGATCTAAAGGTATAGCCTCTGTTGTCAGAAATAAGACATCATTGCACTTACCTCCAGGGCTGTATGTTCTTGGTGTGGTCCAGCTGTTAGAAAGGGATAATTAATCAACACTACAAAGAAAGTGTTGTTAGATCCTCCAAAGGAATCTGCAGTGTGTTCTGCTGGAAATGTTTCTGCCAGCGCTACTCTATCACCTGCACAAACACCTCAAGCAAAGCTGGCAGAAATACTTGTGTTTCTCATGGTTGTTAGGTTGCTGAAATAGCTGTTATGCCTAGTATATGGCTTTTTATTTATTTACTCTTTGAGACGATATGTCTGTGCTGGCAAAACTCTGTGAAACTGCACTATGGCAAAAATGGAATAATTATGAAGTGTTTTAAGAATAGCAGCCTCAGAACATATTCAGTATTTGGCTATTTCGCTGTATCAATAGTGCAAAACTTTTCTAATGACTCTTAATAGCTTATCACAGTTGATTTTGACAGCCTGGGGCTGGGTTCACAGGGATGAATGCTTTTATCACAGATCTGGCATAGTGTTTATGGGTGTCAGTGTGAGTGGGAGGTAAAAGCTTAAATAGATGGGGCAAGGTATGTTCTGCTTTCCTTTCAAAGTTCTCTACTTTCAGGCTTTTTAAATTCTCACATTTCTATTACATTGTCAAAGTACTGGAAACATTTTTATGGTTTACCTTTTAACTATTTGTGATGCAACAGATTTATTAAATTTGTGAAATTAGAGCTTTGTTGATAAATTAGAAACAATGCTGTGGAAAAAACTTTTCTCAGTAAATTGTCTAGCCCTAAGCAAAGTGTCTTTGAAAAGCTACAAAGTAATTAAATAATGTTAGATTGTAGTCTCTGGGAGCAAAGACATGCTTTCAGGGGGCATTCAGGGGAATTGAAAAATTTTCTGGTTTAATCTGAATTATTTTCATAAAGCTTTGTCTCTGAGGACTTTACACAGTAGGAGGTGTTTTGGTATGAAGTGTGCCTGTGCCATGTAGTGCAGACAGCCCATATTCTGCACCAGGGGGTTCTGACAAGGGAACCAGGCTAAAAGTGCATTGGGGTGGCAGATACAGGGAATGGAATGTGTCACTTGGTATTGGTGACAGAGTATTTCAGAAGTGGCTTTCCTGAACAAATCTTTTGGATTGTGAGGTAGGAAGGGATCTGTTTGAACCCAGGAGGAGCTTGTAACCTGTGACAAAATTTAAACCTGGCTCCTTTAATTGACCTGTGTATTTCAGAAGATTAACTATGAAAATTTGAGTGGTTTTCCATGCTCAGTGTCCTGTAATGAATTTCGTGTCTTCGATGTCTGTTCTGAAAAGCTTTGTTCAAGTGAGTTGGCTGTACTACTGTTTGAAGAATGCACCAGCTACTGATTTATATTATTGATGTTTTTGCTTTAAAGTTGGTGTAGGAAATACGTAATTTTATTTCTTCTTGTGGAAACAGTGCTTTTTCAATACTAATGACAATGATCATATGATTCTTTAGGGCTTTTGTGACTGATTCAGCTGCTTGGTGGTGTGTTCTGTAGTTGTGAAATGTGGGATTTGTTTGGCAATGCCAGCTATTTTGCTTGGTTTCTTTAATGTGAAATATTTAGAATATGAACAAACTTATGTACAGGAGAAAGTACAAATGAAAACAGCCTGTGAACAGGAGTTTTACTTTTAAATAAGTTCTTAGAATTTTTGGCTTGACTTGTAGTTGCTTTTGGGGAAAACTTCAGAACTTTCTCCATTTCCTTATTAAAGAGCATCAATCTTACCAGGTGTCCCATGCCTGCTTGAATTGTCACATTTTGCTCTCCCTTTTCAAGGGCCCTTCCCTGGAGGGTGCCCAGACAGTGATGCAGGTGGAAGGCTACTGACAGAGCAAAACTGCTGCTGTTCTCTGTGCAGGTGGGGATGGGACCTGAGCAGAACTGGTTGTGGGTAGGCAAAGCAGCAGGACCATTAACCCGTGGTGTCAGACACTTGCTGTGGCTCCTGGCAGATGTACTTGTTTGTCCTGCCTCTCAGAAGTCTCTTTATTTGCCTGAAGTGGGAGGTGTAAGCTGCTTTAGGACAGAGGTCCTGTCTAAGCTGTTCCACCTTGCAAGAAGAAAAGCAGTTGGCACAAAGCGTATGGGAATGTGTTGCATGGATCTCATGGTTAAAACTAGGGATGGGGTGATTTGAGTGCCTGTCCTTGCTCTGAGGAGTTAAAAGTATGCATTTTAATAAATATTGCAGTGCTCAGTTACTCATCATGTGAGTCCTGTTATGAATGTAAATTTCCATCTTTGCAGGGCAATGAGGGAAGAACTTTGTTCCTTTTTTCTTGGTGAGGAAAATACTCATTTTATCAGTCTGTTAGTCAGAATTTAGTATCACGACAAGTGAAAACCATGGTGCATGGTAAATGAGCTTAATTCACACAATAACCATCTGGTCAAGTGCAAATTGTTATGAGGAAGGTGAGGTGCCATGTAATAAAAAAATTCTGCAGAATGAGTGTGAGGGATAATGATTAAATATTAGAGAGAATCTTATAGGTTGAAAAAAGCAAGGATAAATGTGAATTTCAACTCAGTTCCTTTTTCCTGGTTGTTCTTTGGGATTTCCATGTGAGTAGTGTGTTCTAGTTTAAGTTGAATATGTTCCACAGGCATTTAATTTAGTATTGTGAGAACTTTTATTTCTTTGAATAACTGACCTTATCTGATAATGCTAATGGGAGGTATCCAATACTATTTTAAGATGATGGTCTGAAATACCCAGCCCGTTTTTACTGTACTGGCTTTCTGAAGTTGAAGCTCTGGTTCTGTCATACACGATTGTAGTATGTTTTTTATATTTTAAAATAATTCCGTAATAAAACGATGCAAAATATTTCTTTTAAATTTCAAACTTCTTCATTAACTCGTTAGGGAGTGGAAATTAAGCAGAAGATTCACACCCGGACAGCAAAGTCTGTTGCTGAAGGCTTTGGGGACAGTTTGGTGCTCAGGTGTCTCATCAGATGTGCCTCTGGGTGGTCCTGCCTTGTGCTCTCATGTGCTGCTGCAGCTCCGTTGGCAGGGCTGGTGCTTGAGTGATTGCCCGGTGATTTCTTTCAGGCTGCTTAGCTCATGGGAAACTTCCCACTCAGGAATGTTTTTATCAGCTTGCTAACTCACCCTGTGGCTACACCTTGCTATTGCTCTCACAGGTAGAGGCAGGAACCGTGTCTGGAGGTGAGTGGAGGGAAAGCAGCACAGCTTCTCCCAGCAGATGCTGGAGATGGAGCATCCAACTCAGCCCAGCGGGACCAGGGCATTGCTCACACTTCAAACTGGTCGTGTTTCCAGATCCCTTCAAAGAGCTCTTCCTGGGATTGCTGTTCTCCAATTAGCATTCCATCTGTGAGGGAGCTGAATGATCCATGTAACACTTCAATTCATGTTTTCAGATAAATGTTATATTAAAGCAGAAAATCTACACTACATTAAGGAAGGGGGAAAACTTTCTGTCAGTTCTAGAGGATTCAAACAGTGCCCTGCATCCTGCTGACAGATACCTGGCTCTTGAAGGGAGCCAACAGGGAGAAATGGGTTGCTCTTCTGCCTTGTCAACTTTTGGCTTCTCAGTGCCTGACTCTCAACCAGTTTCAGTGTTACGAAACAAATGGTTCTGGGCAAGTTTATGACTGCCCACGAATTTTGAATAAAATTGAGGAAGTGAGTAGCACATCCGTTATTTAAAGAAAGCTGCGAGTGGCACTAGAATCCTACAGACGTGGGCATGTGTTCTGTATATATATTTCTTTTTTTTTTTCCTAGAAGCTGAATATCCACCATGGTGCCAGAATTGTTGAAGACTTGTGTTAACAGTTTACTCCTACTACCGCCCTCCCCAATCATCTTTTAGCTCAGTGTTAGTGAGTAACTTTTTAAATAGTAGCAACTACAAGTTACAAAATACATAGGAAGTTGTATTGCTGACACTTATTAGGATTTTATTTATAGTATTTTATTGCCTGTTTATGTTGGAAAATTTTAACAGTAACAGCATTACTAATTTTGTTCTCTTTAATGTTGAATTAACAATATAGCAATGACTTTATGGTTAGAAATTTAATCTGGGCTCTTGTGTTTGCTGTCCTAAGCGTGTTTTTATACCATGGAATAAAGTATTTCCACCAGAGTGTACGTTCTATGAGACATACAAACAAAAGGCTTTGTAAGCTTACACATTGAAGCTGGAAATTAGGAATTAAACACTTAAACTACATAGCAATTGAAGGATAAATCAGCAATATTGAATTTACCAGGCTGCTTGCACTGCCTTATGCTGCTCCCTTGGTGGCTCTGCAAATCTGACCAGTCTCTTGTGGTTGCTTACATTTGTCATGGGGAAGTAAATGTGCCAGCATTCACTGTCTCTGTTCCTTATTAGGCTTGGGCAGTACCAAACACTGACCTCTCTGATGATGAAAGGACTATTGTGGGGAGTTTTGTGATCCAAGTGAGGCTTGGTACCATATTTTACCCCTGAGTCTGAGACTTTGTCCTTAATGCCCAAACAGAATTCTGTTATTTACAGGATAAGAGTAATGAGATGATCATGTTATCAGCTGTCTTGGGGTTGGTGGAAGTGTTACTAACTCATCACTTATCTCAGTGATGTTGGTGGTATCACTTGCTATGAAAGAGCCTGGTCTTTTTCTTTGCTAATCTTTTTCAGGAATGGTTTAGTACCTTGTCTTAATGTGAGTTTTGATAGGTGGAGTAGTTTGCTGTGAGGCTCTAAATGGACCATGATGCAACCTCTCTAGCACTTCCCTTTAGCTAGAAGGTAGGGGTTCTGAGATTTTGTTCCTACTTCAATTCATTATCTTTTTTTTTCACAGTGTTCTAACCGGTGTATCTACCTGATGATAATTAAGAGCCATGGTGAAGCACCAATACCTTGTTACAATGGTGCCTCCCATGTGCAGAAAAAAACCAGATTTCTGTTCCCAAATCTTGTGTTGCTGCTCTGATCTTTCTTCCACTGGTTATTTTTCTGGTGTTTGGTGGCAGTGAGTGGGGTTGGGTACAAGTGTATAAAGGAATGGTTATCATTGTTGGTCACATCTTAGTAATTGAGAAGTCTAACTCCAGCCTGTGGTGGTAATGTTTTTCTCTTTCTTGTATCCTTAAGGCAATGTGTGGTGGACTTTACCATCACCTCTTGCCTTCCTCCAAAGGCAGGGGTTTGTGTGAAGTGTTGTAGGTGCTCACACAACTGTCCTGGCTCATGGAACTCCAAGTAATGTTTTTCCTGAGAGAAAGGCCTGAACAGATGTACACTGGACTTGACCTCCTCTTAAAATTGATTTCTTCAGTGATGATGAGTGTGCCAAATGCCCTGGCTTCTCTTGGTATGACAGCAAGAATTTCTTGTCTGCTACCAGCTTTCTCTTGCTGTTTGCTGTCATTCCTAGTTTGAGGAGGAGAGAATATTTCAGTAAGGGGGTTTAAACTTTACCTCTGACAGCTTAGACATTTGTGCGAGCTCTTCTGCAGAATGGCAACCAAAATAAGCTGGAGTGGTTTTAACAGCCTAAATAATCACTCTTTGTATTGGTTGATCCTGAGTAAATAGGTTAGAAAGTACTTAAGAGCAGCTCAGCTGGAGCCTTATGGCAGAGAGCAGGGACAAGCAGCCAAGGGTGCTGAGCTCTTCCATGTCACAGCTGTACCTAAAGGAGGAGATCCAAACCTAGGGCAGAGGTTCACAAGCTAAAGGGCTGCTTGGAGGCAGAAATGGGGCTTCTCCCTGCAAATAACCCTGTGATTACAGCTGAAATAAGAAATCCCACTTCATCATCCTCATGGGAAATGAGTGTATTTTCTGGTTAGGCTGTAATGATCTGCTGGATCATTGGAGTGGATCAGTGGAGTAAAAGAAGGGGTTAAATTTAGACATATTTCATGGTGAGGCAGGGGATGGCAGTGCTGGCACCCTCCTCGTGGTGCTGCCAGGTGCCAGGGCACGTGGTGTGGGGCTGCTGTGCAGCAGTGTCTTGTCTTCCCCACGTGTGTACAGAAGAGTCCATGTTATGGTTGTAACCAGCTCCCACTACTAGTTCAGATTGTTTATTCATTAGTAAAACTAATGGTAGGAGGGAGTTGGGCTGGAAAACATGAATGTGCAAGGTAAAAGGTTGCATGGCAACGCTTACAGTCCTAAACAAGGAGTCAGGAATAAATAATGGCAGAAAAAGAAATGGGAGGAGGAAAAAATGAGTGGGTCAGAGGAGAAAATGCTATCTCTGTATTGACTTTGTTGTTTCAGTGCCATCCCAGATGTGTCTAACAAGTCTGACATTGTTTGAGGTTTTCATTGCCAAGAGCCTTTCACAAGGCCCTGCAGTGTAACTCTCTGTGTCCCTGGAGCAGCCTGACACGGCTCAGCCGCCCTGCAGGTTGGGCAAAATGTGCTCATAGGGCATGGGGGGAGCTGGATCTTACTCCTGGTTTTAAAGGGCTTCTTGCCACCAGAAACTACTTTCTAACTTCATGTCTTTCTGGCTTTCTTCACCAAAACAAACTGTGTAAGAGACTTCCCATTCCTGACACAATGGTACTTTAGTTCTGAGATGTGAGTCATCCTGATTGCTGCCTTACATAGCTGTGCATATAGAAAAGCAAAATAATTTGATACATTTTAAGGAGGAGTATCAAAAGCTTCATGAAATAAGACTGCCATAGCCGCTCATCTTCAGGTAAACCCTTTGTTTTGGTTGAGAAGTTTAAATGCCCCATAGTCCTTCTGATTCATTATTATTGGTTAACCTGCACTTTCCCTTGTGATTTTGTTGTTAGTATTGTTTTATTGTTTTAACTGGATGAATAATTTGATTGGCAAGGGCTTGTAATTAAAAGAATAGTGGTCATTCATTGAATTAGAAGTGACCCTCACTTCAGTAAGGTGCTAACAGTGTGAGAATATGGGTTGCCAAGTGCAGTGTTTTGATTTTTTTATTTTCTGAGAGGAAATGCAGAGGAAACGAAAGCCAGCAGCATTATTGCCAGCAATTCTTCACTCTGCTTTACGTTAGAATGAATTTAAAAGAAGTAATGCCAGTGCAAATAACAGCACTGCTGATTGCTTCTTGTGTTTTGGGGTAACTGTCTGCTGTTTTCCTTTTGAATTCATTGTGCTATATTTTCAGCATTAAAAAGAAATACAGTGTCTCATGCTAAATCCCTCTATCCCATTGTTCATGGCTGTAAGATGACTTTTCACTGTAACTTTGTGCTATTTCAGCTCTGCTGTGTCTGGTGCTCTCTGTGCAAGCCCAGCCAGAGCTTCCTGCTGGGGCAACAGCTGCTGGGGGAGTTTGTGAGAAGGGGGCTTGGCTTGAGATCACAGTGGAAGGTATTTCTTCTGTTAGGACTTCTGTACCTCCTGTGGCTTGTATGCATTTAGTGATTTCCATGAAATGGGGGCTGTGATTCTGAGACAGTGACTGCCTGAGTAGCTTCAAAGAAAAAATTAGATCTGACTTTTTTTCTTCTGCACTACTGTCGAAATTGATTTTTATGTAGAGCTGTGATCTTGTGGGATTCTGTATGAAATATTCCATATACATGGAAAAGAGCAGGATGCCACAGATTTTTAGTGAGGTATGTGAACTTTCCCTTCAGGCAAGAAGCGGGGCTATCCAATTTTCCACTCACACTAGAGACAGAGCTCAAAGGGCTGCAGAAGCCAATAGTTAACTCTGTTAGAGATGTTCTACCCTGCAGTTCTTTAAAATACCATCTGTAGTGGTTAATAGTGTGCAAACGTGTGTGACAATTTTCTTTCTCTTCCCAAACCTTGTTCTAGATGTCAAAATTAACCTGGACTACTTGGGAGTGGAGAAACATAGCCCTGGGATCCTGCCATGAACAGTAAGAAAGTTGAGATATTTTGTGTATACAAATAATTTTTTTAGCAACCAAGCCCCAATGACACCGTTCCTGTTCAATTAACACAACCAGGCAGCACATTGTGTAGCTCAGTATGGAGATGCTCCCAGCTTTTCCTACAGTAAAGAGGCAGAACAGGAGGTCAGAGGGGGTGGATCAGCAGGGGAGCATTCTTTAGGAAACTCTAGTGGGGAAGTCTCTACAGTCAGGATAGCATTGAAGGTGGGAAGCTACTTTGGGTGCTGCATTAGGAAATTATTGAGGTGGTAGCTGAAGGATGCTTTCCTGTAGTGTGTAATTATATTGTGAGACTCCATTGTTACCCAGTGTATAATTATATCAGACTCCTTTGAGTGCAAATTAGATTGAAATTTGGTTGGACAAATTAGTGGAAGAAAAAAAGTGAATTTTGAAGCGCTCAAGCCTGAATTCCAGATGCAGTTGTGGTCCCTAAAACCCTGGCAGAGGGAAGCTGCCAGAAGGCAGTGTCCTTTCACTGTCACTGCTCCTGAATCGACTGCTGTTACACAGGTTCCCTGGCTAATTAGGTCTTCAGTCTGAGCTTTCCTTTCTGATTTTTGTGTGGTGATTTTCTTAGATGAAACTTTGTGTGTAACAGAAGTTGATTAAACAGTTCATGTGGCCAAGGAAGCAAGACAGCTTTAAAGATATTCTTGAGTGTCGATCAAAATATTCAGATATTTTTATGTTGTTGGTAACCTGAGACTTCCTAGTTTGAAGGATATGCAAATATTTATTTATGTACATGCTCTGTATTCTTTACAGAGCCTTTTCCAGATGTTGCAGTAGACATCCTTAAATGAACACATTGGAAATTATTCTGATTAATTTTCTCTCAAGTCATCTAGATGACTTGAGAGACTGTATGGGTGAGTAGCATGTTAGTAAAGTGTCAACAGTGTCTACTGAAAACTTGCACAATTTGTCAGCCTTCACTGGGACAGAAATTAGAAGGCTTTTGTATTGTTACATATAATAATTTGGATATAGTTCATTGGAAATGTACATCTCTTCAAAACTCCTGTAATCAAAACTCTTCACAGCAGTGTAAATACTTGACATGCAGATGTTCAAATGAAAAAATACCTTGGTTTCTTTTATAAGACTCATTGACCATGTCGTGTTTAATTCTTTTGTGGGAGGAGTTTTTTTCCTAGAGCTGTCAAAAGCTGGTTTATGTACTTGACATGTTAGGCACTGCTAATATCTTGGAAATATCAGAACTCTATTTTGATGAACAAGCAATAATTGTTAAATTCTTGTAGATCAAATTACAGATCCTTATGTTCTTTATTAGGAGAGCTGATACAGACACAGGAAGCTTAGTGCTTTGTACAGAGTAGGGTATGTAACTCAAACAGATTCTGCTAAGACTGATTGCTTTTGGCTTTCTGAGATGTTTGTTCAGCTTACCTGAAAAAGATAAATGTATATATTTGTAAAATATTAAATAGCTTTGAAATCTTACCAGAATGCAGCTAAAGCTTCAGTTTACTTTTTCTATTCATGGATTGCCTGCGAGAACAATTTAAGCTGTGCTACTCAAAGGCAAACATTCCTTCATTTTGAACTGTCTTATTTAGCAAATTCACTGTTTGAGAGGTTGGGACATCTGGAATGGTCTTGGTTTTTTTGTTCTCTGCCAATTAGTTATCTAATGGATGTGTGGCTTCTCTTCTGGCTTTTCTTTCAAGGTGTTTATTGGAGCCAAAACAACTGGATTGTTGCTGTACTGGTGTTCAAGATCCTTGTGTTTGGGTGGTTCTTAATGTCCATTTCTAGCACGTGTATAATCAGAAATCTTACTCAGCTCTCATGTCATTTGTGAGGCTTGTGATAAGGCAGTGAGTGGTGAGAGCTGTGTTGTGCTCTGGATACATTTCTGATTTCATGTGTCCTGAATTGTCAGTTCAGTGTTTGTGCCATTTCAACATCTGCTCAAAATAGCTTTAGAAAATAAAGGGAAACTAATTCCTCTAAGTTTGATCTGCAGCCTGGTGTTCCCTTAGCTTCCACCTTTGCACATAAAAGCACTGCAGAATTAATAAGCTTGCTATCAGTGATTGGTGCTGGAAAGCATTCTGACTAACTTGTCAGGAGCATTTTCCTCAGGCCTTTATTTGCATATGTAGACTTTTCTTCTCCCAAGGATGTAGCTTAGGTGAAGTCTCCAGGTAAAGGACATTGCTGATGGAAGTAACAGCAGGTAGGAAGGCTTGGAGTTCAGTGGAAAGTGATTCCAATGTGGCTTGTCATAGGATGAATACTTGAATGGTAGCAATAAGGAAATACCCAGGATTCAATTTCTCAGTGATGCACATGGTTCTGATACTCTGTTGTGCTATATAGGAGAGGGTGCCGAAAGGTTTTACAGCAGCAAATGGGCTTTAATGTTCTGATCTTTTTTGCTTTTATTGCCAGATAATGTATACTGGCTATTCAGGGGTCACTTGTGAAGACTGGAAGATTTCAGTCTGCTGAAATGTATGTGCATTTTTTTACTAGGAAGCTTCACAGGCTTTTACCTCCTGTTTTTATCACTTGTTTCCAGTCTGATGAGAACTAGCCTTTTCATTAGCGCTTCCAGAGTAGTTGTTGGTGCCTCTAAATCTGTGACATAGACTGTCCAGAGTGGAGTTCCTGACAAATGGAAGCAATCCATGGAGGGTAAGACTCCTAACTTGGAACTGTCAGCACTCTTGGGAGATAATGATTAAAAACCTTCCTCCAGTCATAAGCCCAGAGGCAGAAGCTCACATTGCCTTTAGGAGAGGGGTGGCATGGAAGCTGCTTTATTGTCTGGACACGGGCAAGCAGCAGCAGTTGTGGGCATTGTCACTGGCAGGGGCCTGTTCTGCACTGTGGCTGCAGGAGCAGCAGTAGGAGGACAGCAGCATTTTGGGCAGCTGCCACTGCCAGCCCATCTGGGTGCTGTGTACAGCTCTGAACAATGCTTGGAGCTGCAGATGGGGATGACAAGAGGGTGCAGATGTTTGAGCCAAGGGCAGAAGAGACAGAGCGGTGCTGCTGTCCAGGGAACAGAGCTGGTGTGAACCCAGGTGAGTCACCAACCTGTCAGGTCTCATGCTTCCTTTCCTGTGTTTTGGAGCACTGGTCCCTGCTGCATCCTTGTCCCCTCCCTGTGCTGGCATCTTAGAGTCACTGTCACTGAGATGTGTCATCTGCAGTGTATTCCTTGTCCCCCTCTCTTTGGTGCCAGGCTAGGATTGCTGTGTGGGGAGATGATCTCATTAGGGCTCAGGGTGATGGGAGAGAAGTCCATTCATTTCTTGGGACTGGATTATGCTGTGCTGTAATTGTTGAAGCTCCCAATGTTGAGAGTATAATATAAGGGCATCCAACCTAGGTCTATTAGACTTAGCACAGCTATTCAGTATAACACAGCATTTTCTTCTTGCCTATGGTGCCATTTTAAACTGCAGGAGTTTTACTCAGGTGTGATTTATATGTGGTGTATTAATGACTCGATCTGCTCCAGGGAACTGTTTTCTCTTTGTGTGTGTGAAATACTATACCAAGAAGCTTGGTTTTTTTAATACTTCAAGTATTGCTGAAGACTTCTAAGCTTGTCTGAGCATGCTGAAACTTGTTTTATTTTGTGTTCCTAAAATAGGTTGAATAAAATTTTTATTAAACATAATTTTAAAGTACATTCTGTAACTGCAGTTGACAAGCATGATAGCACTGTTTATGGTGGGTAAGACTTCTTTACATAATACAATTGCAACATTTCCATTAGGATCAGATCTGTTCTGCTACCTAGAGTTGTATTTCGACTGTTGGCTTCCTTTGAGACACTGAGTTTTTCAAAATTAAGGACTTTGGCTGACTGAAGCTAATTGGTAGCTTCAGTTGTATTTGCTGTAGTTATAATATGGGCTTTCTTTTGTGTCTGACCTTGATTTTTATGGGAAATGTTTAAATACTTAGATACTTGTGGTTTGTGGGTGGAAATTAATATATTATTCTACTTGGTATTGATTATCAGGTGATAGTTGATATGGGTTAACGTTACTCTTGAGTAGTGCAACTCTGATGCCTGTTACAAAAACTGGGAGGCTGTGCTATTCTCTAGAAATGTGTACAAAATTCATGACTACATCAGACTGGTCTGCATCCAACTTCTAGGATGATAATACTTTTTTAGGCATATATTTTCTGTATTTAGAGAGAGATTCTCTCATTATTTCTGTAGAGATGAAAGCCACTCTTTGCAGAGCACAGTTTGATGTCAGGTGTAATCAGTTGCTGCTGAAGGGACAGTGCTGCTCCCTTCTCTCTGCCCAGTGGGTGCTGGGGGTTTGCGGCTGCTGCCCCGAGAGTGGCATCACCCTGTCCCCCTGGCAGGAGGCTGTGCTGGCACTGCTGTCCCCTGGCTGTTTGCTGTTGGATTGTGCAGCTGGTGGTTTGGTCCAGCACTAGGTAGGCAAGTGGTAAATGCATCAAACCTAAGTCACATGGAACTGTGTTCTCAGGCGAGAATTCAGCCTCTTGCTCCCTTGGATTGCACGAGCACTCTGTTTTTCAGCAGTTGTGTTTTCTTAGTTTTTGATTCAGGTTGTCTGCTGTGCTGGAGGAAGGACTGTGTGACCACTGTAGGTCAGGCTCAATCCCAGCTTTGTGATTTCTGAGAATCATTTAAAAGCAACTTGCCTGCTGTAGGGATGATGTTTGCTGAGATCTGGCCTCTGACCTGACGAGTGTTTTTCATGCTCCCTGCACGCTCACGTTGGCCCCTGAGGATGTGTGGGCTTGTTCATTTAATGGCTTCCTAGGCTGTGCCCGCAGACTTTGTCACTCTTTGGCATGTCTTGTGTCACTAATTTGCTGTTTTTTCTGAAGAGCTGGCTGTAACTGATACAAGTAACCTACATAAGCAGTGTGCACTATCAACACTGAATAATCTAGAGCTTCCTGACAGATGAATTACAGGCATAAAAATAAGTTTCACTGGGTATCCACCATATGAGTTGCATTCAGTGGTGTATGACAATGCATGTAGTGTGTTTGTTTTATGAAGTTGAAATTAGAAGTAGTTTAACTTCTCAGGAATGCTCAACAATTTTACATGGGTCTCAACCACACTTCTGTTAAATTGTCTTCTTGTATTCAGGCTTAAGGTTGTTAGAACATATATAATGGTTTATATCGGAAATGAATCCTTATTTATTAATATATGTACTTCTTTTTGCATTTCTGAAAGAATGATGGCAAAATGTAACAGCAGATACAAGAGCAAACCGTGCAAACCAGAGATCTCAGGACCTTGCGCAGTAGTGAGAAATTCAGCCCCCAGCTCCTGGCAGAGGGATGCAAGTTTGTGCTGGTGATCAGATTTGTCCTTTCTGTGGCAGAGTTATAAGCAGGGGTGTGGATTTCTGATGTGTATATGCTGGGAATGTAAAATCAACACTGAGGATAATAGAAGCTCTATTGTTAAAGATTAAAGTTAACTAAAATTTTTCTGAGTATGAAAACTTCTGTTTTAATGGGGAGTTTTTTTCTCCCTTCATACTGTTGTGTAATGTATTGGTCTCATTAGGGAAGCTGTGTAATGCCCACAGGATAGTAAAACAAGGGCTGAGACTTAAGCATCCATCCTAATTGCAGTAATCACACTGCACATCAAATAGGACTTGACAAATAATGGGATAATGATGGAAGGAGAACAGGTGATGTGGCCTCTTCTGAATGCTACTTTTGTGTTGCAGGATGGATAAAACCCATCCTATTTACTCAGCAGACTTCTTGAACAGAGGAAAACCTAAAGTTTATTTGAAACAACAATATGTAGCAACACCAAGAGTTAAGAGCCACTTTATTCTACCAGCTGCTGTAGTGTCAGTGGGAGGGAGTGGGCAAGTTAGGTGCTGTTAAACAATTCTGGATGATGCTGTCTCAGTTGTGGCTCGTTTAAAATATTGCAAAGCACACACAGAGTTTATAATTCATGCTTACAAATACTGCTATTTCCTCCCACAAAATGTCTAAGACTGCTTTAGCAAAATAAGATTTTAGACAGGCTTTTAAATTAGGAGAGCTTGTGTCTACTAACTGAAGTCAAAATTTTATTTTTCATGGTACAGAGCAGTTGAAGGGGAGGGGATGATTTGCAGAAGCTTTGGTTTTCTATTATATGTAAACTGCTGCTGTTTTGTGACCTTATCTAAAAATCTGCTTTTCTTAAAAGTATTGACTAAGAAAAAGGAACTTCTTCTTTCTTCATTTTTAGCAAATGGCTTTAAAGAATATCCAATGCATACAGCTACTAAGTTTTTATTTTTCGGTTATGTTTATAAACGTAAAATATATAAAAGACCAAAGATCTGAAGTGGGACTCTTTTCAGGGGTATTGCATAGTTTATATTTTGAAATGTTTGCTAATAAATAAATGTCAGTAAATAGAAATGCTACAACTTTTTCACTGTCCCTTCAAGTGGAGGTATGATTTGACAAGCCAGAATATAGTCTGTAGTCTTTCATTTTGGTTAAAGGCTGTAAGATACCATACTCTTGAGACATTAAAAAAATAAACTAGGAGTTCGTTTATTAGATCTTAGAAATGGAAGTCATTAAGATTTTGGCCTCTCCTATACAAATTAATGTGATTACGTCTTGCTTATAAATAATTTGAGCTGTTTCTCTCTCTTAAAAGGTGGCTTTAATGAGTCACAGCTTCCATTTTAGTAAATTGTTCATGGGATAGGCAGGCTCAGGAGCAACTGGGTTAAACCAAGAGATTATTTGAAAAAATCTAGGGCATGTGCTCCCTGTTCACTTGATTAGTTTTCATAATTCATCCTTGTTTCCACAGCAAAGAGCAGCCTAATGCATGCAAACAAGAAGCACTTTTCTTGCTTTTATGCTCCTTCATCTCTGTGATTTTATCAGATAAAGTAAGTGAATTGGGGAAACAGACAGATTGTGCGTGAATGCTTGGAACAAATCTTGGTTTGTTTTGTGAAAATCCATGGGATCAGAGGCAGGTGCTATTTGGGGATGTCTGTCTGTGACTCTGCTTCAGTTCTTTTCTGTTTGACTACAGGTGCATGAAGAACAGAGGAGATATTTCCGCTTATCAGAGATGATGTGGAGAGACTCTTTGTGAGTAACTGTCGTGTGTTTTCTAAAAAGCCCAAAATGCTAATGTGGGAATTAATTTTTTTTTTTAATTCTCTAACTTAGAATAACTGTGCCATTTGTCTAACAGTTTCATTTGGGTCTGGAAACTGTGAGTTTAGAGCCCTTCATGGGAACCATGGACAAAACTAATTGTTGAAGGAAACAACAGAGGAGGACAGAGGAATGTATGGTTTCATAAGTCATTAACCACAATGCTTTACTTGCCTGTAGTGATCAGTCTACCAAAGGCTTTTACTGTTGACTGCTGAAAGTGTTCTAGACAGCAGTAAAACCCCTGACATGGTGGGGATGGGCAACATTTAGCAGGGTTAACTTTTTGCTTACTCTGCATATCAGGTTCTTAACACTTTATTGTCATTGTCCAATTTTGGATTGCAAGTCTGCTACTTCTTCCATAAAGACAATGGGAATAGTAGCAGTCAGGAGATGCTTTCCTGAAAGTTTCCAGTTCTTGTCTGCTGGAATAAACTACAGTATTCTGGGATCAAACAGCTAAACTGCACTCCTAAAATATTACAGGAAAGAAAGAACCTCCATGACGGACTATAACTGTACCTAAATAAGTAGTTAAAGGATTTGCTTTTGTGGAGACAAGGTCATTTTTAGAGAGCACAATTAGGTGATGCAATGTCTTATTTTTCAGATGGATTCCATAAATATGCTGTGCTTTTAGTGCTGTAGGCTCCTCAGCCAGCTCATTCCTTTGGAGTAATTAGTCCCAGTGTTTCCCTTTTTTTGCCAGATTTCCAGTAACAGTTGTGAATTAAAGCAGTATGTTATTTTAGGATTTTCCGTGATCGTCTTTGTGCTTCTTTTTTTATGTAAGTATATGTAATATGGTCTTGAGTGCTTTCTTTTAAACCATAAACTTTGATACTCTGGAGCTGCTGCTTTGTTCTAATGATAATTATCTAGGAGAATGGTGCCTTGGTGGACAACTTCAGTGCTTTTCTTGGCAAGGAAGAGCTCAAGTTAGAAGAATTGCACTTACCTCAGGCACCTTGATTTCTAAGTTTTCCTATGTTTTTAAGCTAGACAGTGAAAAATTTTCTTTGTTCTTTTCTAAAATGGAAAAAAAATCCTTTTATTAAAATAGGCTAATAATTGCTTCAGCTCCTAGGGGGGAGCCAGTTTGGTTTCTTACTCATGGTTTGCCATTCTTGTTACCTAGATCTAAGAGAAAGGTTAAATGGTTTTTAGGCTTCCCTCTTCCTGGAGCCTTTTGGATATTTTCATAGATCCGGTTTTGTGATTTGTTTAGTAACTAACTTTTAATAAGTCACTATTGCTCAATGTCCTCATTCTTGTTTGGCATCTGCAAATAGTGCCTGATTTGAAAGCCTGTCTTGCTTTCACTCAAGAGGAAATCAGCTTAAGGATAATTTTGGCTTGTAGTCCTCTCTCCCTTGGCTTCTTCCAGGCTCTGCTTGCTGGTTCAGGAAGGCCGTGTGAGGATTTCTTTGTACCAATCTCCTGGCCAGATGCTGGATTCTTTATGGAGTGGCAGGAGAAATCCTTCTCCTGATCCAGCTGATTTACCCAGGAGATGGTGTTGATTTGATTTACTCTGTTGTTTGAGGTCACTTGTGGACAAGGTCTGTGAAGTCTGTGCTGCAGTAGGCTGAGTAGGAATGATAATATGTAATATTCTTAATTATTTCCTTATTTTTTAAATAAGAACTCTTTAATATTATATGCTTAATAAAATTGGAACTTGATCTTTTTTTTTTTTTGGTTAAACAAGAAGTCTAGGTACAAATGTTCCAACTATCAGTCTAAATACCTTGAAGCGTTCTTATGTTGATGCTACATTTACTGATAATATGTAGATTTTTTTTTTTTTTGGAACTTATTTACAAGTGTTGTCCATATTTTAGTGAGGTCATTTTCAGAAAAGACTTTCTGTAAAGTACACAGCAGTTATTTTGTGGGGCTAGCAGTTAATTTGTACAGATGGTTGCTGTTAAGGACTTTTCAGTTGTATAGCAGTCAACTTCTCATGGTCTTCAGCACTGGGCTGGGTCAGGGTGTGCTCTGATACTTGAGTGGATGAGGCTCACAGTCAATGGCACCCACCATGAAGAGTGTTTTGGGATTTGCCTGTATTAATACTTTCCTGTGTCATGATTAGTAGCTGCAGTAACAGGTAATATCTATTTGGACAGCTCCATTAGGTCTTATGGCATTATTGCAAGGCTGGACGTGTGTAAAATGTAATGGGATAAGTTGAATAAGTTGATAAGTTGAATTGAATGGAGTTCATTCTTTGGTGCAGGATGAAGCTGAAGCAACTGGTTCCTTTTCCCAGTTCTGCACGATCACAACCTTGGCTTTAACCTTTATGCTGTAATATCTTGAGAACTATTTATCAAGTTTGTGGGCTGTATAAAGGAAATTGCTATTTGGCTGTTGCCATTGTTCCTTTTTGTGGTTATTACTGTTTACTTGATGTGTAGAATTTCTGGTGAAAAATGGAAAAACATTTCACCTTTTGAATGCTCTAACAGCAAGTTTTAAAGGGCTTGAAATATACACTGCAACTTAGTCCATTAAGTCAAAAAGCAGCTTTGCTAATAAAGAACAAATGAAAAGTTTTTTCTTTTTCATGTAATATTGACTCCTAAATTAATAAACTTGAGAAATATTAATTTTTAAGTGTAGTGGACAATATTTAACATGAAGTTCAACCAAAATGCAGAGATGCACAGCATTCCCTGTGCTGATTTTGTTTTTTTCTGCACAGCCTGAATGAGGGTGCCTTGTTCTATTTGACATCTGTCCTTGTCTGACTGAGTCTAATTTGTAGAATAGCAAAAGGCACTCGAGCTGTAACCTTGGCAGTCAGTAGATCAGAGGTGTATGTGACAAGTTGGACACTGAAGGGACATGCTCTATCTAAGCTATTCAATTTCCTCATGAATGGACTAATTAATGTGTTCTGTTGGCCTTTCCTCTCTGTAACCACATAAAGCTTTATTCTCTTAAAATAATTGACCAGTCAGCAGCTGGTTTCATACCAGGATTTTTTTCACTTGGTAGTGAGGAGAAGGTGGGATCCAAATGTCATAGTCCTGTTGTCTTTGTGGAGACAATACAGATTTTTCTTACACTTTGCTGGATTTCTTATGTGCAGCTTTTTTCCTACATGCAATGCTTATCTAATCAAACTTTTGTCAGCAGAGTTTATTTCATCACTGTGGGTTTATTAAGTGTAGGTGATGATGAATGAGCTTTAATATGCTAAAGTTGTAGCCACAGGTGACTTATATCAGGGAAAGGCTTTATGAGGGTTGGAAAGGGAAGATAAAATGCAAGTCTTTTACAAAATACTGAAGAAATGGGAAATCTATAAGTTCACAAACATTTTAAGAACACTTCTAAATTAAAGTGATTAGATGCTTTTGAGCCAGGTAATAATAATTTGATTAATTTCATCTTAGATACATGGGTTCAAATTTGGTTCATTATGCAAATCTAGGCATGAAAAAGTTGATCATCTGACTAAAAATTCAGAAGACTATTTAATTTAATACAGTATTTTAATACACATATCTCAGCATTGTAAAAATTCTGCTTTCTGGTAGTTTATGTTCAGTGCAGTGTTTTAAGGCTGTCCTTGAACAGAGTCCTGACCTGAGGCCATCTGCTGCACACAGAAATGCAGGAGCTTCAGGTCCCTGTCCCATTTAGGTGAGGTGTTGGTGGGAAGAACTTCTGTCCCTGCTCTGTCTGAGGCTGCTGCAGGTTGAGCTGTTCACTTGGACACAAGGGAGGGAATGTAGGTCATTAACATGGACAGAAAAGTTCATTTGGAACAGATAAACTGTAGCAGTAATGTGCAAAGAGAGGAGGGGACTCAGGTGACTTGTGACATGAGCTAGTGGATTAAAGTTTCTGTAAAAGTGTGTTCCAGCTATGTATTGTCCTACATCTCCCTTAATATATTAACAGACAGATCTGCTTTTAAACTTAAGTTACAAAAATTTTTACATAAAATGCCACCTTGTTTGCTTTGAAACTTTAAAATGACTCTAGTATTGGTAGACTTGTCCCCCTCAGAGTTCAATTTAGGAATTGGCCCCTAACTGCCAGGAAAGGGATTGATTTGAGAGCCAAGATGCCAGTGTACTTAGGCACTGAAATAATCCTGTTTAGCTTGGGAGCACAGAAGCTCAGTTGTGTTCCTGCAAACGTTATCCAGGGTTGAAATTGCTGAATGGTTTTGAGATTATAGCTTAGATTTCTTTAAGAATGTAGAAGGGTTTTCCTTTCTCCAAGTAACTGCACAAGGGGTTTATTTTGCTGCTGTACATTGTCTTGTTAAAGGTTGCAATGGCTGTGCAGTGAAGCAGTTTGCATTCTGATTTGGTAGAGGTGTCCATCTGAGTTGCTTTGGGAAGTGTTTTAGGGTGATGAGGGCAAAGCAATAGATCTTTTGTAGATTTACACTCTGCACATTGGTAATGTGTCCTTTGCTGTGTTGCCTCCTGTTTGCCAGGGCGTATTTAGCCAGGTGTTAACAGTCCTTTAATAGTGCTCTGTGTGCTGTACAAGCTAATTTTGCAGTAGAATGGTTTAAATAAAACAAGAATTACTTGCACTGATTTTAAATATGGTTTTGTATTATGGAGTTCATTGTAGTGAATCCTGTTCCATTAGTCTCACTTCCAGTGCATGGGGCTTACCTGCAATTCACTGCTTGTAAATGGCATTTCAGGAAGTCTGAACTGATCCAGCAGAAGCTGACTGCAAACAGCTGAATTTTGATGAACTTTTCAGTGTAATATGAAGTGTGGTTTGTTTTTTTTTTAAATTAACAAAGCTTCCTTAAAATTTAGTCTTTGGACAGTTTTGCACAACTTACTAAAATTTGCTTTTGCTTCAGGGAGCCAAACTGAATAGTTTTGTTGTTGATTTTTACTTTTTTCTTTTTGTAATATGGAACAGTGTCATAGTCTTTTCAGCTTAAGAGAAAAATTAATGGGATTTTTTTTTTTTTTTAGTGTTCTCTGATCCCCCTTGCTCCTAAGCAACTCTAACTCAAGAGATGTTGCATGTGGGTGTTGGCAGCTGGATGAGAAGGGCCTCTGATGGAAAGGCCTGAGTCTCTGCTGTTACTGTGCTGGCACAGTGCTCTGCAGTCAGCTTGCACCCCTCAATGACAGTTTGCTTTGGTGGCTTTTGAGCAGAGATTACCAAGTTTTTGTACTGGGATTGCAAGAGGCAAAACGCTACCGTAACAATTTCTGCTTAATTGCGCTTTTAATGCTGTGCCAGCCTAGAACTCCCAATTCTTGCTGTTAGGGCTTGTGGATTGTCTGGGGATCTGTGAAAAATCAACTCGAGTGCCTGAGAAGTGAAAGTTGCCGTGTATCATCACTGACTGCTGAGTGCCATGTGCCATTGCCAGTTTGGTGTCGTTTGGAAGGAGAAATTATTGTTGTTTCTTCTTTTCTAAGGCCTTTGTGTGCTAGGGGTCCCATGCAAGAGAACACAGGAGTGTTTGTTGGATACTTTGCCAAAGGGGATAAGTGTTGCAAAATCAGCAAAGCTGAGCCCTGCAGGGCATCAGAAAGCAGCTTTTCTTGCTGGGTGTGGTGAGAGAAGCAGGAGCTTTGGATAGATATGCTGTAATAAGTTAATGTGGCTGGAGAGACATGGCAGGAAGACAGTTGAGTACTTTCAAGAAATGTGGGGCTTGTTGGAAGCCAGAACAATTTAATTTTGTAGAAGATGGATTTTACCTGCCCAGGTAACAAGGTGAAAAAGGCTGCATCTTGAAGATGATGTAGAAAAAGTTTTGGAAAAAATTGTTGTGTATTTGCCAGTAAACTGCAGCATACACTTCCAGAAAATGGCATTTTCCCAGCTTATCCTAATGATGACATAAATTGATAAAAGTAATCTAGCAATGTAACTGCATTTATTTAAGGCCCTTGCTGGTCTGAATGTGTAAGTTCTTTAAAGAAACAGCTCTCTTCATGTTTCCTATGTCTTCACTTTCATGCCAAGGGACAGGATCCTGCAAACAAAACACTCTTTCTTTAGTGCTCCCAGCAAACAAATTACCAGTCAGGCAAAACTGCACATCCCTAGTGATGTACTACTGCAGGCAAGATAAAAGGCATACGTGTGGATCTGTCCAAAACTCGAGGTAGCATGTGGGTAGAAGAGAAGAAATGAGAATATTATTTTGACATAAATATTGTCACTTTCACCCAGACTTTATCATATTAAAATAGCTGTAAACCTAGTTCAACTTTTGAATTTAATTTTAATTCTTGATGCTTTGTTGGCAAAGAGAAAAACTAGTAAAGTTCAGTGCCTTTCTATTTTCCTTTTTGTAATAAAGAATATTTTCATTGTCTGGAATGCTTTGTGGTGACAAAAATTACTTACTATTGTTTTTCATTGGAAAGTAATTTGGTTCTTAACGTGTTTTCAAGAGAGATTTTTGATGAAAAAGTGAGATAGGCATATCCCTTGTGAAGGGAACAATTCCCATCTTCTCTACAAGTACATTTTAGATATTGGACACTTGTGACTAGATGTGATTCTGTGTTTTAGAATGCCTCATCTGTTTTGTGGCTTTCTGTGATTTAGTTTTTTTTGAAAGCACAAGACTTAATTTGTTACAGAAAACTGGAGATGGGCTCAACAGGTCTTCCGCAGTCATTTAATGCAAAGTTGGCCACCCAGAAATCCCAGCAACCTTATTCTGGTGTCTTGATGTTAAATCCTCACTTAAAACATAATTGTTCCTTTATAACATGGACACAGAAGCTGTAGCATTGTTTGTTATCTTGTGCTGTGCTTTGCACACCCATAATGGTATTTTAGCTGATGTGGTTAATTTATGTTGGAGTGACTGCATTCGTTCTTTCAAAGAAACAAGAAAAACAATATTTTTGTAGTGCACTATGTTTCTGTAGAAAATTTTTGAGCTGCATGCTCAAGTGTCTTGATTAGTTTTCATGCATTTTGCAGTTGAATAGGGACATCATACTTCAATGGAAAAGGTAAGATTAGAGGTCTTAGGCTTACAATGAAATGTGCTGCTGGCACAAAAGTTTCTGGCACTACTTTGTAAAGGAACTTTACATCCTGGCATCCTGGAGCAATAGTTTTGGTTTGGTGTTTGTCTGAGAAAGTGACAGGGATCCATCATGTGCCTTTCTTCACCATTGTATGAAGCATAACAGCCTGGTTATGAGAGTTTCAGTAGGATTTATTTTCCTTTATAGGTGATTGAAAGTATTACTGCAGCAAAAGGCATCATTCATGACTAGGATTTTCTGTTAATGCCATTTAAGACTTCCACTTTTTTCCTTTAGATTGCTAATGGCATTTTAAGCCTTTCATTTAACTAAATTAATATAAGTGTTTAGAGCATTCATCTTAAGAATAAATGCTCAATTATTTCTGTTCTAGAACATGTACTGACATTAAGCAACTTTCTTTTAGCAAGTTTAGACTGAAGAAATCTTAATAGTTTCTGTAGTTTCATTGACTGATTTTGTGTACTTTTATGTCAGTCTAAGCAGATAATTCATAGGACAAAAGTTTAAATTATTGAAGTTATGTTTTGGCAGTAGCTAAATCAATCTTGAAGAATGGCCAAATTCATCAGTATGCTGCTCGCTGCTTCTGGGGGGATTTTTCCTTGCGTGTTTGATCTTGGATTAGAAGCAACGGATTTTCTGCCTTCCTTTGTTTTCTTGGGTTTTTTCCCCCCTTTTCCCCCAAAAGAGGCACACAAGTGCCTTTTGTCTGCTGGATGCATTTATGGTGACTTGAGCATATGCAGTCTCAAGTTTCACTTTTCAGACTTGCACACTGCTGTCACCCTGAGTGCACACAACCTCTTAGCAGTGTTTTGGTCAGTCACATTTCTGCTTAGTGTGAAAAATGGCTCTTCAATGAATAATTCTGTGAGACTTTAAAGAATAAAGTTATAAAAGCTTTCATTAGAGCAGAGTTCTTATGTACATGTTCTCTCCATCTCTGAAAGCTTCCAGTCTCCTGTAGTCTCAGCCAGTACCTACTCAGTCCTATTTCTCTCAAGTTATTCTTTTTACTTAATTTTATTTTGCAGTCATCTCTGTGTTCATAGCAGTGATGTTACAATACTTTCAGTCCTCACTGGGTTCCTGGTGTTTTCCTTCATTCCCAGGCATGTGCACTTGAATACTTCAGAAGTCCATTGCCATTCAAAATGTGAATATTGGCATTGCCATGTGAAGCCTTTTAAATATGTTCATGTAAGAGTCAAAATGAGAAGGTAAAGAACTAGCAAAAATCAGTGATTTTTTTTAAAGGAAATTACAAATTTCTTACCTTATTTATTGGACACTTGTTTTTGTTACATCTGGTCTCAGTATGGTATGTGTGACAGTGTTTATGCTTGTTAAGTGGAAAAAGGTTTCTTAATTTCTGCAGAATTAACCTCTTCAGTAAAAAGTTTTTCTTCAGTAAATGCTTTTTTAGCTCTCTAGATTACCTTTTTTTTAACCAACCGAAAAATGACCTAAGGATTAGTAGAGTCAATATGCATAGCTTTAGTGTTGATTTGCATTAAAAGAAAATATCTGTAATTTTTTTCAAGATTGGCTAGGTAAAACGATTCTCTGTGATGGAATATTTGATAGAAAAGCAAAAGTTCCTTTTCTGTTGATAAAAATCAATATGCACGCTTAAAGAATATATTGAAATATGACACAGTTGTACTTCTGTGATTTTTTTTTTTATGAAGAAAAACAATGGTTTAAAGCAGAAACATTCTCTTGCATATTTAAAAGCTGGGGTTTGGTTTTGGTTTGGGAATGTTTCTGCAGTTCAGTTTCCTCTAGACATGGCTGTGGGTCCTGCCATCTGTCCAAGTGCAGCTTTAGTGTATGGCTTGTGCCTTTTGCCCATGAACTGTTTGCAACTTGAACTTATGTGGGAAGCAGAGAGGTGTGGATCTAAAATAGTTCATATTTCATTCAAAGGAGGTCAGCTGCTGCTTTGAACGGGATAGGTGAACTTGCAAACTGCACTGGCTGCTTGCAAGGTCTTGCTGGATTCAAGGATGTTCAACATAGTGTAAGCAGGTTTATTCTGAAAAGCTCTGACTTTGGAAATTCTCCATCTGATGGCACCTTGTGTTAGCAGTGTGGTGTAATCTCTGCTGATTGTCACTTCCCCTTTTGTTTCCTGTCTCTTGTCTTCTGTCACTTGGGTGGGTGTCTACTGTTCATAGTTGTTTTCCTGATGAGTGGTGGTTGTAGAGTTGTAATTACTTCCCTGCACTGTTTGCTGTTTATTTGAATGCATCAAGTTGAAAAGTGCCTTTACCAAATCAACTTTATGCTTATGGTAAGGTGCCTTAAAGTCCTAAATATAAAATAATCTGCTCACATAGTGTGTATACTATTGTCCCTTTGAGAGAGTATGGTATTTGTCTGCATGTAATTTATCCATTATGACCCTGTATTTAAACTGTGTGTAGCACTTTTGGGTACAGACTGGCATAGCTCTTGTATTGATAATGTACAAAACATTCCAGAGTTCCCCTTTTGTTTCAAAAATGTGTCCTTTTAATGCACAGTGTAATCTGTTTTAGCTTGCAGCTGATCATTTAAATGAACGCTTCTGAAATAAATGTTGTAATCTGGAAAAGCAACAATGCTGTGTAAATTGCCTGCTCCCAGAAAATTCTTTTGGTGCTCAAGTTCAGCTGTAATCAATGTCCCCCCATATAGTCAAAATGGAAGAATTACATTATCTGCTATTCAAAAAGGGAGGGGGAAAAATTAAATAGAACTTTTCTTTGGGTGTGTCTGTTCTGTTTTAATTAATTTTGCTGTTAACAGAAGAAATTACCTAATTTTGAAAGAGAAGTGTCCCATTCTTCATAGTTACCAAATAATTTGCTACTTCCTACATTTAAAATAAATGAAAGAAACCCCACTCCAAAACAAGTGAAGGGTGTTATACTTTTGCCTTATTTGAACAGAAATCCCCCCCACCTGAATACAAAACCCCCACTGAACTATAAAACTCAACCAATCAAAAACCTCCTACGTGTACATTCCACTTTTTTTTATGCTAGAGAGGTTCTACCTGTGTATGTTCATGTGTGGGGCCTGGTTATACATTTCCCATTATTCCATGGTCATTGGACATCTGGGATGTCTCTGATTCAGGTTGTAGTTCACTTGAATGCAAAATCAGTCATATCTTGGAAAATAATCACACAGAAGTGGAGGCTGTACTGGAAAACCAGTCTTGCTTGTGTTCGTTGTTTGGGGGGATCAGTTTTGCTTCTGAAACTGATCTGTTTTAATGAGCTGCACTTTAAGCTTACTAAGCTTACTTGTTAAGGACATCTTGTAATAATGAGAAGTGTTGGGTTGTATTTGCATTGATGTCCTGTCCTGGAGAATGAAACTGGGAGCAATTATTAAGTTTTCATATGACTTTCAGAGGTATTATACAGGTATCCTACAGGACCAGTGAAGGCTGTTCAGGGAAAAAGCTCATTTTTGCAAACAGTGCATTCTACAGCCTGGTGACTTCCAATCCCATAGACATGCAGAAATCTGAAATCCACAATCCACGCATCAATATGATTCCTATGGAAAACTGCAAATTTAATAACTGAAGATAACAATGCACTGTTAAAATGTCCATATCTGTCACGGAAAACCTTCAGCTATAACTACTGCTGTTCTGCCTTGTCACAATATTGTGTATATATTTATGCCTGACCTTCTTATGGCATTGCTGAAACTTGAGCATCTTGCTAATCTCCTTCCATTTTCCCAAGCTATGTTTTCACATCCTGCTCCATCATGTTGGATTCCAAACATTTTCAGCAAGTGAATTCCAAATTCCTGAATTCTGCTTTCATTCCTTCTGCTGCAGCTCACCTGTTACAGGGTGGTTAAATCCAAGCTGACAGCAGGTGGAGGTGGATCAACCAAGCATCCGAGGGGGAAACTTAATTTGAAGTGAATGTGTTAAATCTTCAGATGGTCTCGTTTTGCTTCTGTTGTCCCAAAGAGCACAGAGGTCGTGTATCAACAAGTCAGCAGGTCCCTCAGAAGCCCAGCTGGACGAGGAGCAAAGCCCTGTTTGCTGTTGCTTAAATTGATTTGACTTGAGTGAGTCAGAGCAATGTGGGAGTGAAGCGAAACACGAGAGCTGAAGCAGAGGAGTTTGCAGGCTTTGTAAAGCTGCTCTCTCCTGGCTGGACCAGTGTCTTTGCCTTTGTCTGGGTTCCTCTTTGCTCTCACAGCCAGGTTTCCCCCTCTCTTGTTCTGTCTCCTGGTAATTAGAGCACCAATGTGACTGTTCAGTTCTGTTTTCAGATAATTAGAGCTCGGCCCATACAGCAAAGTACACGGTTGTGTGTGCTGGGTTTTGCTCAGGGCCTTTGCCAGGACATCACTGCTCTGTCATTGGGAACGGGAAATCCTTTTCATTGCTGCTCTGCAGTGGGGTGTGGCAAAGACTTGGGCTGATGAGGAGTAATTATGTGATGCTGCTGGCTTGATGTGCAGTTGGAGCAGCCATCCCTCTGCTGTACATGCTTCAGGAGTAATGAGCAGCCATGCTGGAGAACAGGAATGGCCTTGTTCTCCAGCCAGTTAACTGGGTTAGGAGACTGATGCAGAATTCGGGAGCAAAGGGAGGGAGGAGGGTAAATGAACTGAATCACATTGCTGGAATTTGCTGTGAAAAAGAACTTGTGCATTCAACACCAGAAAGCTAAGGCTCAGTAATTTTAGTTAATTGTACTTCTGCCCTTTGGATTCTGTAGGTTTTCATCAGATTAGAGCACTGAAGGAAAGGCTTAGTCACACTGTGCCTTGTCTGTTGTTCTAGGGTGTTGATAAA
Organism: Petroica traversi; assembly: GCA_025920805.1. Classification (NCBI taxonomy): domain Eukaryota; kingdom Metazoa; phylum Chordata; class Aves; order Passeriformes; family Petroicidae; genus Petroica; species Petroica traversi. Next base: position 7,749,058 of record JAHLSL010000024.1, on the reverse strand, counting down.
AAACAATTATAAATAGGCTGCTTATCTACAAATTCTATATTTAGTTATTTTACACCCAGGTACCTGACATAATGACTAAAATTCCCGAGGAACTTCTTAACTATTTATTGAATGTAATTATTTTAAATACTTGGTAGTCTTCAGATAGGTATTTTCCTTTTAATAAATCAGTCTTTGATTAGTGCCATCCACACCCCCCTCTCCCCTAACAAAAAATTAAATCCCTGAATGGACATTTATTTGAAGATCCAGCAAAATTTTGTCATGCTTTAGAAATTTCTCCCCAGCAGCTGCTTTTTGGACAGCAAGGTGTTGGTAGTTTGCTTATGTTTCTACTTTAGTGAAAGACTCAAACAGAAGAAGGTATGTTGGTGCATGTTGATGCTTGATTCAGGATATGAGCCAGAACATAAATTCACAGAAATTTGCTGAGAAGCACTAAAGAAAGAACAGTCTTCTGTTTATGTAAAACTCCTGGGTTCATAGTTGCTGTAACTGTTGGTTTCCCTGCAGAGGTTTATTATTCATCGGATAGTTTTTATTTTAGTGTTTACAGAAACTCTTGTGGCAAATGTTCATCTTATCTTAACCTACCCAACTGGCATTTTGCTTTGAGTTCAGTACTGACCCTACTGAATAAATATCTGATTTACTGCCCTGCCTTCCTCCCTTCCTAATCTGACCACTGTGTCCTGTGCTTTTGCAGTAGTGTATGTTTGTCTCAGCAGAGATTTCCCACGTGTCCCCAGAATTAATCTTGCCTTCTTTTCATGTTTTCAGTATATGCTGTTCAAAGGCCTCCAAAGCTTCAGCTTTCAAGGATTTTAGTGTCATGAAAGTATTGAGTTCCTTTGAGATTGCCTTTGAATCTCTAAACACCAACACTGCTTTCAGAATAAGATTTTAGAATCAGTGTTCCAAGTGAGTGAAGAAATGCTTGGTAAATTGCAGAACTCTACTCAGTTCCAGTTCTAAATGTCTATAGATACATAGGGGGAGGCAGGAGCAGCTCAGGAATGACTGATTTAGGGTTTTTTTTGTTGGTTTTTTTTTTTAAAAGGTATTTTAACAGTTAGTTAGGTGGTTTTATGGCATTGCATTTTCCTGACATCTAGAAACAGCTTTAGATTGAAGGCATAGATTGGAAATGATAAAAAATTTCTTGAAGTCATGGCTTAAATTTATTTTCCCTTGTCCTTTTATCAGTACAGACTTAGTTGTGTAGATTCAGGTATAATACAAGACAAAGAGGGTATATAGTTGTTTTTATTGTAACCATTGTGTGTCTCACTACAATATTAAAGATGCTTTGCAGGTGGGAGCTAAGGTGGAGAAGTTTGGTTGCTGATATGAGTGCTGGAGACACCTACAGAGAACTGGGTACAATCCACTTCTCTTTTAAACTGTTTTTCTCACTTTGCTTTAGTGAATCTGTATTGTAATAAGCAGCTATTGGAAAGCTGCTGGTGGATAGATGCAGCATGTTACACAAAGACATTTCCTCTGTTTTGTTTTTTTCCACCAAACATCTCCTAGTTTCATGCAAAGCTTTCTCTTAATTGTGTTGGTGAGCTGGTGAATAAGGACAAAATATTTACCATGCTTTTTGTGACTCTATGTACTCTCAGCATATTTCTTCTTTCCTCTCTGCCTTCCATGCTGTTAAGTCCAATCTAAAAGCTGATTCTTGTACAGAAGCCATTCCCCAAGTTTCCTCATCCTTTTCCCTCTCTGCCTTTCCCAGTTTTTTGCTGCAGCTGCTAAGATGGGGCAAAGGGCAGAATAGCTCATGTCTCACACCAGGTAATGTGAGGGAAGGGTGCTGTGATTGTCAGTAGGTGTCGGAATATTCTGGGCTGGAAGTGACGCCTAAGGATCATTAAATCCATCCCCTAGGTAGTACAGGCTTGAGGCTGGGTACAAACTAGTCCAAGCTAGCTAGTGCTAGCTATGATGCTGCACAGATCAACCAAAGCTTAAAAAAATTAGTGTTTTTCATTGGTTTCATAGGTAAAGTGAGTTTTCCGTTTGTACTGAGGGGTTTTTTTTCCATTTAAAATGGGAATGTAGTAAAGTATTGGTCTTGTTGAGTAGTTCTTGTGAATACCAGAAGGTGGCATAACTGGTTTTCCTAAAGCCTTCCAATTGCAAGAAATGTACATGATGCTACTGCATTGACTCTAAAGCTGTCAGTGAAATTTTTGATCTAAGGGGAGTTGTATCAGCTTAGTCCTTAGCATTTAAGAGTTATTTAAAGGTTATACCTATCTGCCTTTTCTTTTTATTTTTTTTCAAAATGTGAAACCCTTGTGTGCTGGTTGTCATAAGTAACTTTTTGAAGCTGAAAGTGCAGGAGGGAAGAAAGGGCTCATCCACAATGAGTGCAGTGAAATTCTTCCCTGAGCTGTTTTACAGAAGCCCAGTTTCCCACGAGCACATTGTCTAAGTAGCTTGCTTTATCAATTTGCAAAATGAAACCAATTTCTGTTTGTTTTAAGCTCTTTAGAAGTGTTATAAAAGAATAAATTGTTGGTATGGTAACATAATGATGGCTTTGTGTGGTAGCACCTCTAACTACAGGCAGATTTTTAGGTGCACCAACATTAAGTGTTTGAAGCTGTATGTGAAAAGAGTGTGCAAAAAAGATCAATGAGCCTTTTAATGACAATCTATTTTCAGATAATATGTACGTTGTTCTAAGCTTAGGCTTTGTTCAGTGTTGCCCTGCACTTATTGACAAATTGAGGTAAGAAGATGTTAGATACCAGCTCATTTGATGCTCCAGGACAGTCATCTCCACTATGGTGTTGACCCAAAATAGCTAAATACATTTTAAATGGAGGTATTGTTTCCATTCAGAGTTGTAGAGGGACTCTCTTCCTAGAGAGAGTGCACTGGGCAAGGTTTTGGTAGTGTAGTGTCAGTACAGGGGTGCCCTGTGCCAGTCACAGCTGGGGTTTAATTTACCTTAAATCCCCTTTTGTAAGAATACTTACATTAATTGGTGTAGGACAACCCTGAAACTTTTGAAGGAATGAGATACAAGGGATTTTTTTCTCTTTCCTTCAGCTCCCTCTGGCAGACAAAACCCCGAATTACAGCTGCTTTATTTACGGCTGTTTCAGAGAAGGGCTTGTCCCAGCACAAAGTTATCACAGTTGCTTGGTGTTCTCTATGTATGCTTCAAAAAGATATTTTCAGCTGTAGAAAAGTACATTACTGCAGCTGCAGAAGGTGCTGAAATACAGATATTTCTTGGTTTAGCTGACTCTTGCACTGTGTCTTTGTGCATCACAGCTGTGCAATGCTATTTCACCCCAAGGACCTCTACACCACACTCTTTTTTTTTTCCTCTAACGTGATCTCTCCTGGGCCTGCTGTGATTCACTAGAGCCACACAGATGAGAACGATGGGACTGTTTTGCATAGGAGCCTAGAGTTATTTGCAGAATTTAGACCCTTTATTTCCTGGCCGAGCAAGGTGGGTGGAATTTTCATGGTGCAGCTGTGCTGGTGGTGCTGTCACTGGGCTCAGCCTCCCACCCACCTCTCTGGAGTCTTCTCCTCCTCTGAGCTTCATTGATTTATTTTCAGTTCTGTGTTTCTGAAGGGGGGTTTGCAGGTGAAGGGATGTGGCCACATGAGCAATGGTATAAAGATGTAGAAAACTGTCAGGAGTGTGTGGAGTGCTGGTAAAATGACCTGTAGAAGCTGCTTGCATGGACATTGGTGTAAGCACTGAACTTCACTTTTGGAGTCAGATATCTGAAGTTTCACGAAATAAAGATTTATAATCAGAGGACTTTAAACTATTTGATTTAAATAGTTCATAGTCTTAAAAAATGAAGATTGCTATTCTTCCATGAGTCTTTCTAAAATCAGCTTGTACTTTTCTTGCTATGTACAATTATTTTATGCAAAGCAGCATGTCCTCATTTGATCCTAAATTATCTAGATTGCCACTAAATAGGGGCATTGCAATTGCAGAGTTCTTCCAATCTGCTAAGTTAATATCTTAAAACTTTAAATCTGCTTTTGGAAATGAATTAATAGCTTGTATATTTGCCTACCACAACAAATCTGAAATAACTAACTGGCATCTTTCAAAACTTTGCCTGGGAAATGTGAAATTTTCTTTAAATTTATGTTCTCAGAACTGCTAAAGATGAAAGCAGTTTGTTATTTTCTGTCTATAATTTAATTATTACATAGGAGTTTTGACATTTAGTGATTTAGAAGTAGAACATAAGGGTGTATTTCAGAGAAATGGAACTTCTTCATATGAAGACTCATTTTTGTGATCGTGTCTTTTTATCTTCTGGAAAAATCCGAATGTAAGCAAGGTATGCATTTTGAAAATTTCATGTGTTTTTTAAATGTTGATGACCACTAAGATGGGGCTAATTCTGTGTCATGAACACATTAATTGATTGTACTCCCTCTGTACACCCCACTCAGCTTGATGTGAAAGGCCGTGGCCTTGGGTCCTTTGTATAACAACACTCAACAGTGGGAACCTCCAGAAAACCTCTTTTTGCCATAAGTTGATTAGATGTTTTCTGGGGAGTTAGTATCCAACTCTGCCCAAATCCTGCAATTAAAGCTGTTCCACAATTTAGGACTGCATTGGTGTTTTTAGGTGTCCTTGAGGTGTGCAACCATCACTGAAATGCAAACACACATCTTCAGTGTCTTTGCCCATGGCTGCCTCCCAAGTGAAAGAACCAGTGAAAACTATCAATTTTTGTCAGTTGTCACTGCTGCTGTTGGGTGTGGAAGTGCATCAAAACAAGAGACCTGGTTACTTGATTTTCCTTTCCTTTTGGGAGCGTGTTGTGTGGTTATCCTTGGCTTGGTTTGCTGAGGAAGGGAGGATCCTGAACAAATGAACCAGGGAGTTGCCCCATGTTGTCTTTTGGGAAGGAGCCTTTGGACTACACCTACTTTTGCCAAGTGGGAGGAGTTGATTTCTGATTGCCGTGGGGGGTGGGGAAATCAAGAAATTAAAAATGTAGTACAAGTCTCTCTTTTTCCCCCGTATTGCCTGTTCAGCTGTTTTAGTTTTGGTGCTAATTCCACCTGTTCTCATGGCACTTACTTGGAATGGTCTGTGGTCTTGAAACTCCTTTACTAGTGTAGAGAAATTATACTTTTTTTTTTCTCTCACTGAATGTGAGAAAGTAACACTAGCGATCAACAATTAACATTAGTGACAAATTTGAATTGAACATTTTGCTGTTAACAATTTCACACGTCCCGGTGTGAAGGCAAGCTGAACTTTAAGGTCAAATTGCTATCTCATAAAAATTTGTATCTAATATGCTTCAGAGTATCTGATGGTAGGTAATTAAATTGATTGCACCTTGGTGTCTCTTTTGTGATGCCTTGAAGGAATCCAGGCAGCTGCAGTGCAGCAGTTTCGAGTCTCCTGGAAGATGCATGCCCACAGTTTTTATGGCTCCCAGGTTGCACACAATGATTTCTGACAACCTGCAGCATCAGCATCTTTCCTGAAACCTTTTCAATCTCATTCTCTGTCAGTCTTCCTGAGGGATTCTGGCCTTTGGATAAAGGTGTCAGGAGTGTCCACAGCAGAGATTTTGTGGAGACATCAGAGGTGACAATGCACTAGGAATTCCTGTGTTGAGGACAAATTTTATTTTTGGCTTTGATGAAACGGAGTCATTACAGAAGCACACAGGAGCAGCGATCAAGGGCTTTGTTCTTGCCTCCCCATGCCTGCTCTTCTGCTCTTTTCATCAGGAACACTTTCTGTAGGTGTGCAGCACCACAAAGATACTCTCCAGTGGATAAAGATAGTAAGGTTTAGAATTCAAGAGCATTCCATGTAAACAGATTCCATGTAAATAATGCAAGAATGAAAGAAAAAGCCTGCAAACTTTCATTTTAAGAATATTTCCAAAAAACTTTACCCAACACATGACTCCTATAGTTTGCAGTTTGCTGTCTGTGGTGCAGGAAATACTGAAGTTATTTATGGCTGGTGCTCAGTTCTGGCTTCTGTTCCATTACTAAATTGTTTAATGTATTTGCAGCATTTGAGTCTGATGTGTAAATGTGTTTAGGCATACTTTACTGAATAAATTGAGCAGCCAACAGACTATAACAGCTGTGGAGAAGTTGTTTAGAAATAAAATCTTTGTAGTTCACAGTTTGACCTAATAAAAATAACTATTGCTTCAGACAATTATCTTCAGCAGGGTCAGTCTGGCTGCTGTGACAGTGCATTCAGGTTTCTGTGTTGATTTATTAAATATAATCACTTGGGGAAGATGAGCCAAGTTCTCTGAATAAATTGGTGCTAATTCAAAAGCATTTCTTCTTAGTGTTGTGTTGTCAGTAGAGTACATGGACTTGGATCAAAAATTGGAAACCTTCATTAGCTCACTTCAGATTTACCTTCTACTAAGTGCTTCAAGACCTTATTCTACTTAATAGCTTTTATGTAACAGTAATTTACCCAAGCAAAGCTGATTTTTTTATATTATAACCTGTGACTTTTAATGAAGTTAACAGTACATCTTGACAAATCTTACCACAATTTTAGAAAAACGTCTCTTCAAGAATACACACAAGAAAATGCAAGACATCCATAACTAGCATAAAATAAAACCCACTTTCATCATAGGAAACACGCACTTCAGAATATTTGAAATATTTCTGGGACTGTGTGTAATTACCAAATATACCTGAGACAGGCTTTAATATTTTCATTAATTAATGCATCCAAATATTAAAAGTGTGAATATTGCAAGGACTGAGATGGTTCATTTCTTGTCTCCCTTTTCCTGCAAATTTTTGGGAACCTGACTTAAGATTTAAGCAAAATTATTTTACTTAAATAGTGTTAAAAATAGTTGATTGTGACCTTATAGGAAATAATGTGAGTGTTTTTGAATGTTTGCTGTTGCTGAATAATTTCAGAAGTTTTGAAGTTAGTCTATCAGATTTATTTTTTTTATTTATGAATGATGCAAAGATTAGGGTTATGGACATTTGAAGAATGTGTGAAATGGAGAAACTAATTTCTCAATATGATTCCTTCTCAGCCTCTTTGGTTTGTTGAAGAACATATACTTCCTTAGGTAGTCTCAAAATCAGGTGAGAATTTGAATCTCTCCCGTCTGAGGTGTCTGGAAGGGAAGGGGAAGTGGCTGTGTCAGATGCAGGGTAATGTGTATTTGTCAAATATATATAGAAATAAACTATGTGTGCATATATATATAGTGTATGTGTGTGTGTGTGTGTATATATGTACATGCATGCTATATACACAACCCCATATATATAGTGTACATATATATATTTATGTGTAATAATTTTCACTGAAGTGATGCATCCTAAAATGTTACTGCAGCAATTTCCTCATTTATACAGGAAAAAATGCTGAGTGAGTGGATAGAAAACTGTAACACTTCTTGTTAAACACATAGGACATGCTCTGACTGATTAACTTAATATTTAAAGATTTGGGGATTTTTTTTTCCCCATTTGAGAAATGGCCCTACAAATTGCTGTAGAGACAGGAACCTGCACAGCTTACAGCATTCTGACAGCAGGAGGGGTTGGCTGCAAACCCAGTTTATCTCATTTCTTTATGAGTTATGATTGTTCCTTGTTCCATGAGCAGTCAGCCCAGTTTAAAAGAATGAAATATATTTCATCTCTGATCCATTTATGAGGTCACGTGCATCTTGATGTCCACAGCACAACTGCTTCTAAAAGCTACTGTTTCTGGTGTCTGAGGGTTTTTTTACTCCTGGTTATAAAAAACAATAGAAACAGCATAGCAGAAAGTCAAGGCACAGGCATAGTTGTCAGAACAGTCTTTAGCAGTTTTAAAGCTAATTTCTTATTTTTAAAAATTAATTGAAAGACTGTTTCTTAGTACGATAGATCTTTGATGTTTCTAGAGAAGTTGCCATTTCAGTAAAAGCATTGCCAGGTGCACATTGCCAATCTTTTCCTGTACTTCAGTATTTGGGGAATATTACAGTGCTGCTGTGAGAGGACTGCAAATCTGACTTCAGTGGTTTTTCCTCCTTAGGCAGAGTTTTGGTTTGCCTTCATATGAATGTTGGTGTGAATGTTTTGACGATATGTGGTCAAAGAAATTGTATTAATTAACTGACTCATATATAGGGCAGTACTGTCAACACCATCTTTTAATTATTCTCTTTCAGTAATTGGAACAGCTGCAGTTTAATAGACTGAAAAGCCAGAGGTGGAGGCACGAGAAGCACTCATGTGAAGGAAAGACCTGAATAAGGAAGCCAATTAAATTATCACACAGTCGTTTTTTTAAGGAACCTGTAGAGAAATGTTACACATCCTTATTTGCTCCTCTTCATTTTCTAGACTTGTGCCTTTGCAGCCAAGTTTGAATTGCTGAAATTATTTTGATATTGAAATAATTATTGCATTTGAGCTCCGTGCCTTTGTGAATATTTTGCTGGATTTGGGAGGGATTCTACTTTATTTTTTTTCTGTATCAAAATAGCATAGAATGCATCAGCTCAGCAGGCTGGTGGTTTGAAGATATAGAAAAGATGAGAGCAATTCCTCCCAATGTGAAACTGATTTTTTGCCTTTAGTTTGGAGCAAGCTCTGCTAGTGCTAATATCATAAAATATAGATTTTATCATGTAACAAATGCCCATTTTAAAATAGAAACATGCTATTGTATCAATGAGTTTTTAGAGCACAGGAGTGGGGAAAAAGAATCTCAGAAATTTGAATGTATTTACTGGTCTTACCACTACCATTTTAAGGTATTTTTCTTGTTGTTGAGTGTGGCTTTTTTTCTTATATAAACACTATATCAGTAGGAAACAGTTTGTGACACAAATATTTAGCCCTTTCTGTTGCCTGCATTTGTAGGTGAAAATGGGAGAGATGTACATCATACTGTCACTGAAGCTTTGGCTGTTTTTCTTTCTGTAAAGCTTAAACCTGAGGTTCTGGAAGTGAGAAGGCTTTTCAGGTCCATGCTGGAAAGGGTTTGGAAGACTTGAGAAAGTTCCAGTATAGCATAACCCTACTTTTCACCCAGTGCTTTTGGTTCCTCTGACACTTAAGAGATGATTAAAAAGAGAGAGATAAGTGGCCTGTTAAAGTGGAACAGCAATTTTTTTTTTTTTACCACAGCAAATCACTTGACTGAGCAAGCATTTTTTTCAGTTTTGTTTTTAACAGTTTAAGAACTGAGGGAAAAAAAGTTAAACTTATTATCTGTGAAACTGATGAAAATCTAGCAACATCTCTAGAAGTTGACTTTTATTCTGCTTTGTTTTTGTACAAAAATTCAAGTGGCACTCAAAACACTAAGAAAAAATACTTTCAGACCAGTACAGTTTTATGTTGGCTGGGCTCTGATACAGCTTTCTGCCTGTGCCTTTTTCTTCTTTTTGAACAACTGTGAAGGGAAGTCTTATGGGAAATGCAGAGATGGTTTAAAAGTTTTGTTGCAAGTACAGATGCCCCAGAAATGTGAACACAGTGGCTGTAAGAGGACGTGCTGACAGTTGGTATGTGTGACACAACGTGGTAGCAGCTTGGCATTCAGGTTGCACCAAGGTAGGAAGAGGATATCCCCAGAAAAGGAGGAGAGTCACGAGGGACATGGTTTTAGCTGTGTTCCTTCTCTGAAGATAGGGAAGATTTGCAGAAGCAAAGCTGCTGTGACCAGTCCCCTGGCAAGGAGGACTCTGTGTGTGATTTGATCATGTGCTTGCTGGGTGTGATGCTGTGTGCCTGCTCTTCTCATCTGGGGCCAAATTTTGCTTGTTGGTCAACAGTGAAGCAGGATGTAGGTGCAGGGATGGAGGAAGAGGGTTAGGATATGCTTTCCTCTGTTAACACAAGCACTTTTCAGTGTTTGTTCTCTTTGTGGGATCAGAGCTGCACTGCTGTTCAGCTGCAGTCAGTAGCTTCTGACATTGCTGAACATCTCAGGTCTGTAAAATGGCACCTTGGGATCTTGCCTTTGGTGGCATTATTTCCTATTTTTCTTCTTATGCCACTTGTTCCTTTCCTTTGTGGCTGACTTTCGTGCAGAAATTCTGCCAGTTATTTCATCTGTACTCACTGCAGATTTGGAAATAGTTGCTTAAAACCCAAACACTTTCTCATCTTTTGTACACAAAATAAAGGATGTGTGGGAGACTTGGATAATAACTAGAATATAGCTTTAAGCAAGCTATAGATAGCAGATGCTTTTAATTTTGAATGCAAACTTGCCTGTGAGAAAACTATGGAAAACAAGCCCCTTGAATGGTCCTAAAATGATGTTCAATATGTGCAGTTATGGGATTTTCAGCATTTAGGAGTTTTAAACTTAAAACACATCTCCAGGTTGTGTGCCAAGTTCGTATGTTTTCAGAGCACTTGTCTGGGAATAATTATTTTCTCAGCAAGGAGGATTCTGACAGAGCTGTAGTGCTGCTTTTGGCCCCCAGAACTGGTTCATTTGAGGATGGGTGGCAAAGCTATGTAATATGAGAACAGAAGATGTATAATCAGTGGGTGCAATGCACTCCAGGAGATCAGATTGCTTTTCCTATATTTTAAAATGTGCAGCCGAACTGTTGTTTTGAAGTCTTAATTAAAGCATCAGAATTATATACTGTGATTTTCTGTTGTCTTAGGACTAGTTTATGTAAAGCATAAAATACATAATAATAGTATTTTCCTTGTGAATATGCAACCAATCTATGGCTGTCAGGAAGAAAATGGGATTTGATTTATTATTTCTTTTTCATTATGTGCAGATAGGCAATTCATTTCTCACATGGTTGTTCTTTAGCAAGTGACAAGCATTTCCCTATTTTTAGAGTACCTGGCACTGCTGCTTTCTTCAGTTCTGGATTTTATACATGGACTCCTTGGCGGAGTAGTTTGTGCTGGACTTTGGGAGGAGATTTGATTGGCAGTGCTTGGGATTCCTGCAATTTCAAATAAATGTATACTGTTACTGTTTTTTCTGCAAAGGTTTTATTGATGTTGCTTGTAGAGTAAGTAGAAAAATAAGTGGGACCAGAAGCATACAAAGGAAAGCAGGATTTTTGAGGATTCATGTTGCCCTCTAGGGTGAATGATCTTATGGGGGTCAAAAGTGAGAAGTAACTCTGATTTCTGTGCCTGTGTGGATTGACTTAAATGTCAGTCAAGGCTTAGAAATAACTTTGGCTTGAGTTGGATTTTATTTTACTGATTAAAAGGGTATTTCAGGAGTTACTTCTGAAAAAAGGAGTCCATTGGTTGTCTTTAGCCTCATTTTTTTTTTTTATTAGTTGTGCTGCTCTTAATAAATAAAACATGTGAAGATCTTGGGGGTGGCAGAGCAGTGAGACAGAGAGACTTTTCAAGCAGTTACCAGTTGGTTGCACTGGTTGCACTTGGTGTGAGGAAGGGAGTAACTCAGCTTGCTTATTGTATTTTAAGCCACTTTCTGTATTACGGTGAATGTAAAAACGAAGTTGAGTGTATGAATGCAAATTCATGATTTCTTTTTTACTTCATGATTATATAATAGCTGCTATCCTAACATCTTTCAACCTGATTTCTAGTCCTTCAGTGCAGAACTGGCATGGTGTGGTAGTCTGGTGTTGTGTGTAGGAGAGAGTGGACAAACTATGGACCATGTGTGAAGCCAAGTGTGCCTGTTGGCATGTAAATACTTGAATTCTTTTGCTAAAAGTATGACTGTGCTAAAACTGCATAGAGGTTTTTGGAGGACTAGTGTTTCATAATAGTCACAGCATATAAACACTTGTCATACACCATGGTGTCTGTTCAGCATCCCAGTAGCAGTTCCTGAGAAATTTGTTGACTGGGTTAATGCTGCTCATTTGTAATGTAGAATTTCAGAGAAGTGGGAGAGGGGCCCTCAATTGTTTGTCTTAAGGGTGCATCTGGTTTTGACTGAGGTTGTCCTGGGTTATTTTAGTTCCTTGCCTTTGGTTTTGGTAACAGCTTCAAATGCCCAAAAATATTTTGGGCAAACGTTTTCAATAATGGTGATCAGAAGCAGCAATTATTCCCTGGGGATTTCATCCCAAAATTGAACTTAACATTGTATGTTTCATGGTAAAAAAAAAAAACCTATCGGAGTGTTGTTAAATGTTACTAGAATGAATAAATTAAAGAAATTCATAGAAATAGCTCTTGGTTCAATTCTTTATTACTAAGTAGCGTGACAGGGTGTTGGCTTTTTAATGAGAGGATCAAGCTGTCCTGATGAATAGAAAAATTGTTATGCTGTACAGAGACTATACTGAAATCTGTAGACTATGTATCTTAGTGTTGATTCCGTCTGCTGTGGCAATACATTAGAGGTGATGCATTTTTCTCCTGTAAGGTAATCATGTAGCTGAATCTCTGCCTTCTTTTCCCTAGAAACCTGCTCTGCTTCTGCATGAGATGCTATTAAATTCCCCATTCCCTTTTTAATAGTTTGCCTTCCCTGCTCCCTGCTGTCGTCAGCCCCGGGAGGTCACTGAGCAGAGCCCTGAGCTGCAGAGTGGTCCCTGCTGGGGACCTGCGTGACCATCTGCTTCGTCAGTTCTGGAGGCAATTTGGGAGCTGCTGGGGGGGGGCGTTGAGAATTAGATTGTTGATAGCGTTCCTACAAAGACTGCTATTAACAGCCTGCTAGTCTCTGCTTCTCTGCTGCAGAAGACAGAGTGATATTTGTGTTCCCATATCGTGTTGTAAAATGCATGAGATTTTGCTCTTCCTCCTTGGAAATGAGAATAGGAAAATGAGAGCATCCTGAACCAGAAGCTATTAGAAGAGCATGCAGAAACCTGCAGCGATTTCTGCTTTATTTTCTCTTCCTAGCTATGGATTAGAAGGACTGATTTTTGCAATGGGTTTTTTCCATAATGGCATTCTTGTATTGTTTGGTCAGAGCTTGCACAGGAGGAAAACAGGCTGCTGAATTTAGTCACTGATCTCTATTAGCCGTGGCCTAAGGCTATGCTGAGATTTATATCCCATTTGTATTGTTGCAGCTCAAAAGAAGAATGTTCAGAGGATGACAAGTGTATTCTGAGTAGGTATGTTGTTTCATTTTCATATGAAACCCATTTTTTTTTTCTGCTTCCATTGGTCAGAAATGAGGTTAATAGGAAGAGAATATAGTACAGTGCTGCAGTGTCCCTGTTAAGGTAGAACAATAGCATCAGAAACAGTTCTTTAAAAATTAGCTGCTTTTATTAAATGAAGCTGCATTATGCTGGTGTGCAGAGTGCAGTCTTTTCTTTTTTTTCTTAACATATACTGCAGTCAGTGCTTCCCTAACGAGGTGGCACTATTGTTGAGTTAGAAGGATAGAATCATCATATTGCTTTAGGGGACAGCAGGATTTAAAAGGAGATGCCTTACAGCCCTGTTTTACAGATTGGAAGCATCGGTTTAAGGGCATTGGCAGAATCATTTCCTTGTTCTTAGCAGCAGCCACTGCTGTGTCAGTAGTGTGTGGAATGGAAGTCCTAGTTGGTAGTCTGTTATGGAAACGCTGTTTACTGTTATTGTAGTACCGTGGTGACAACATGCCATTGAAATGGAAAACGAGCTCTCCTGCTATCTGGAAATTCCCAGTTCCTGTGCTTAAAACATCCAGGTCATCGCCACTTTCTCCAGCATACATGTAAGTGAGAGAAATGAGGATAATAAGGTGGGAATTCTTTTTGTGAGACTACCCTGTGGCAAAATACCCTGTTACATATTAAATGACATTGGCACTCAGAATTTTTATCTTGTTTGCTATGTAGACCTCCCCCCCCACCCCGATTTTATCCTGGATGTTTCATGATGGATGTTGTGTCAAGTCTTTCCCTATTTGTTGAAACGTAGAGAAATTGTGCAGATGAAGCCCTATTCATAATGATATTGTGTATGTTCATTTGAAAAGTTTGTGGTGGTGTTAATTTGTAGCGCTAATCTTGAATTGACAAGTTAAGCTTTGAGGCTGGCAGGCTTTCTTTATAGTGTATATGTGAACGTTTCCTCCTCCTGACTATTTCATTTGGAAATTGAGCTTGAAATCACCTGCTGTATTGTACTGCACTTTTGTTCGTGTGAGTTCTTGTAGAGATGAAATCATCCTGCTTTGGTCTTGTTTTATTCTTTAAAGTCTTAGCCTTATTACAAATTGAATATCTTCATAAAAAGTTACAATAAAGGCTTAAAACATAAATTTGAATCATTCATATCTGAATACTTACATAGTTATACAGGTTGTCAGTGTAAAGTAGCTTCACAGTATGCCTTTGTCTTGCCAAATCCTGATGCAGCTTTTGTTCACCTTTTGTTGCCGTGAGTTCTGTTAGCATATACAGGTGGCTTTTTTTTCCTTCTTTGAAATAAACTAAGCACAGGGTAATGAATTCCTTCTGCCTTTATTTAAGGAAGCAGCTCTTCGAAAAATTAGAAGATTGCTTTAAAATGCACAGGTAGCAGTGTAGGTGACTTTTCTATCTGGAAATTGCTGTAAAGGCTATTACTTTCCAATAGTATTCCAGCCTAATAGCCACAATATTAGTGCTTTTAAGCTTGTACTGGCTGCTTGCAGATAGGCTTTTGCTTCAGCCACAGTAGGTACATGCTCTAAGAGGTCCTCTCAGTGTCTCTTTTCTGTTGTTGCTGAGCGTGGCATTGTTAGCGCCGGGGCTGAAAGAGCCCAGCGCCATGTGCAGGGTCACTATTGTTCTCAGGCAGAAAACACAAACCTGGCTGTAAAAACCTCTGCTGGGCTCACGTTTAAGATTAATTAATCTTAGGACAAGATCTGGATGTGCTTCAGTCTTCTTACGGAAAGCATCAAATATACTTAAGGCTCTCAAAAGAGAAGCTATTTCCAGTAAATTGCTCCCTGTTCTGAGTTGTTCAAAAATACGAATTAAACATGAGGAAAGTATCATGACGATAAGAGTTGTGAGACATTTAAACCTTTTTCAGGGAAACAATGTCATTAGTGTTTTATCTCATGCTGTTTTTTTTAAACTGTAGTAGTCTTAAATGCAAGAAAAATCAGAACAAGCCCAGTCTGAGTCTGCTGCTGAAACAGAGCATTTCTTTTGTGCGTTGCCTTTAAAGTGCTAATCTTAGCCCTGAGAATGCTCCAGCCTTTGTGATGGGGATCGTGTGGCTGATTATCTCAGTGTGTTGAAAGTATGAACAGGTTTAGTGATCATGTTTAAACTACATGATGCTGAGCTTATCTGGAGCATGAGAAATATGTGATCAGCAGCCTTAATCATCTCTTGATAATGACTCAATGTATCTCAGTGTTTATGAAGACATTTCTTCACTGGCACACAGACCTGACATTAGGAGGATTTGTATATCTAACACTAAAATTGTTCATATATTTTATTATAAAGAATGAGAAACATTACAAAATTACACCTATTTGATTAGGCAATATAAATCAACTAATTAAAAAATCCCTTGTAATTTAGGTTGACCAGTAAAATAGGTGATGGGATTGCCTTCATTGCAGAGATAACAGTAAATTTGATAGTTTTATATAATCTGATGTTTTTCATATTCATATTTATAGTTTTCTGTCATAAGTGCACTGGCAAAGGGCTTATGTTTTGAGTAAAGGGTTGAGGAATAAGCAGTGTGTGAAATAGAACATGTATTGATGTAAAATAAATGGCCATACAACTCTAGAATTCATAGATGAACTCTTTGATAGTAGATATTTTGGATCTAGGGTATACAAAGTTATGTCTGAGCTTTTTATCCCTTTAATACTTGACATCTCAATCTTACAAAATAGGGGGTTTAGTGTAGTTTGGAATGCAATGTAAGAAGGTCTTAAAATTGATATTTTTTTTCTTGTATTTAAAATGAAATTCCAGTTTTTCAGGTTCCTCTAATAAAGTTGACCTTAGCTTTAAAAGCTTTACCCTGCTTATGATTTACAAACAACGTACCTAGAGATTAAACTGATGATCAGGACATATAGATTTTATTGGAGTTTTTTGGTCTGTGTACCCGATAGCTGAACTCTGCCTTAGTTTCCCTGTCTCAAAATGCTGAGACTGGAGGTTATGAGCAGGTTTGGCTTCTTGGATGAAGCACCTGTGTACAAAGTGCCACTGCAAAATGTTGGCTGTCCTGCAACTGTGCAGGCTCAGCTCAGTCTCTGCTTGGGAAGTTTGGGCCACTTGGGTTGATGGTGGAAAATGAGTGTGAGGAAATGGTCTTGGAGAGTTCTGTGCTGTGTGGAACTTGTGGCTGAGCAGTGCCTGAAATGAAGGAGCTGCAGGAGTTGAGGGGTGATGAGTTTGTAGGTGAGGACGTGGTTCTGTTACTGGGAAGCCTGCTTGGTTTGCAGGATCTGGTACCCCTTTTCTGGCAGTGGGAAGGAGCAGCAGGGACTCACTGGCTGCCTCTTGGCTGGTGGATTTGTACGCCACCAGTTACTTATTAGGGATATTTTCAGGACATCCTGACTGCAAGAGGTAACTTCACATCATAAAAGGGGCATTCCCCATTCCACTGAAGGGGAACGCACACATTCCCTGACTTGTGGTGAAACTGATCCAGAGTAGTTTGAACTTCCCCCCAAGCTGGAGAGATCCAGAGACATTGCACAGGGAGAATTAGGCACTCTAAGAATTGGAGCACTGGCATGTGCCAGTCCATGTAGGTGTAGTGCAGCTGGCTTAGTGCACGAGTTAGGAATGTGCAGCTGTGGGTACAAGCACACGCCTTTGTCAGGCTGCTTTTTCTTTCATGGCATTTATTTTGCTGGGATTTTGAATATAGATGCTGTTTGTCAAACATTGTGAAAGCTGTTACAGCAAGTTTATGCACCACTAGTCAAATCATATTCATATTTGTGGTTGTGTTGACTATGGAGAGAGACCTAGGTGACTTCATATATTATACGGACAGTTTCGGCAAGTGAATAAGAGCAAAGGAGAAAGGGAGTAACACAGAGAGTGAATAACACTTGAAAAAGTGGTGTTGCATGGCATCATAGCTGTTATTTAACATGACTGCCAAATGTTTAAAAACAAAAGAGCAACAGTGACTGACAGAAGCAGAGGTTAAGAATTAAAGCACTACTACAATGAGGGTGAGGAACAGTTCTGAATTGTATTTAACAGCTCTGGGGCATAAAGGAAGATGAGTCCCAATTATTGCTCACGGGCCACGGCATCTCAGACAATAAGAACTAAGAGAAGTCTTTCTTATTCACACCAGTAATGTCATATTTAAAAAAAATTGTGTACATCTTCAATTAATACAAATGGAAGAGATGTTTGTGGAAGCTCAAGAGATTAAAGTGCTATGATGAACATCTACAAAGAATTCAATCATGCAAAAATACTATTTGTAAAAACACTTTGCAGAGGATTGTTCTATCAAGGTTGTGTCACGCAAGAATATTCTTAACTGTTTTTAGAAAGTTAAATGTTCAATTATGTGGTTTTAGTCACCTGCATGCCAATTATAAAGATAAGTAAAAGAAAAGAATTCTTAATTCAGAATAATCTATTTTTAACCTTCATGCCTTCTATCCTTTCACATGGAATAGTATGTTGATATTAAATGGGAACTATCCTTTGCATGTGTTTTCATAAATAACTGACTAATGTTAGGAGAAATAAGCAGATGTGGCACTACAAATATATTGCTGTCAAAGGGTTTGCAACACAGTCTGTCTATCCTGAGTCACGTGGCTATGAAATTTGTCTGATAGGAAATGCTTTGCTCTAATGGAAATCAGTTACTGTGCAGAATAGTAGAATAAATTCTTAATACTCTGGAGTAAGCAGTATTAGTTTTAGCTGCTTATATTGGTATATAGGTTAATGCTTTTGTGTCTTCCTCCAACCATCTGATTTGCTCTACAGTGAGCTCTTTGAATTTATGCTATACAGTGATATCTACTTAAACAGGAAAAGGTGTGTGTGTAATTCATCAGACTACCTGTATTAGTTCTCTTTGGTGAGATCAGCCTATGTGTGTCTGCTGCCTTCAGTGGTCATTTTTAGAAAACGAACCCTTTTGTTGAGCTCCTGAGCATCTGACAGCCTCCACGATATTCACACTCACCTGTCTTTGGCAGCATTTCCATTTTGTGACATTGCTTCCTAGATACTTCAAATTTCAACCTGTTGAAAGTCAGTATGCAGTGCTCAACTCAAATATTTTTAAACTCATCTAACAATAAATGTAAACAGATTAATTGGATGAGTGTGGAGTAGAAGGAGCTTATATGTTACTAGTAGGACACTGCATTTAATCCCAGAAATTTTGTGTGTGGGGTTCTCCTTTGTGCCTGTTGATCTTTCTTCTGTTCTTTATATAGTAGGTATTTCAATATATCATTCTAAGTTTGAAATGTGACATTTCATTGCTGTAATAAACTGATAAAAATGAGAAAAATCCTCTAACTTGTTTGTTGTGAAGTCTCTTGGGGCTACTGGCTTTTCTGGGGAGACCTTATAGGAGATGATGTGGCTTGCAGGTCCCCAAAATTACACACTTCTCATACAGCAGGATTTTGCAATATTGACATTGCATTGTGACATGGTAAAGCATCTTTATTGAATCATCTGAAATATGTTACTCAGCCTGTTCTGCCAGCATGTCAGTTCTGCCAGTTTATTATTTTTGCCACTATTTCTTTGTTACTGTGAAAAAATCTTGCTCTCCTGTGGCATTCTACTCATTGACTTTTCTAGTGTTAAGTGGTATTTTCTGTTGACATTTGGTTGGGGCTACCTATGGATTTTCAAAAAGTGCTTGGTGAATATTTGGGTTTAAAAATAGTAATGCTTGTTCTAAATGGTAATAATGGGAATTGTACTGTACTAATGTGTAGCTATCGCACTAAAGTGGAAGTGCACATCTTCATTATCACTGTAATATTTTGTCCAGCAGTGACAAAGATTGTATCAATGTCTAAATTGGAAAAATGTGTTTTTTCATGGGATGAACAAGTCACGTGCCCCTCTTATCTGGCATGCATAGATCCAAATGCTTTATCATATAGGGGAAAAATATTTTACAGTTGGAAGTAAATAATACCCCTCTTCATCCTCTCTGGCAGACTGCAATAAAGGAATGCTAAAACATCTGTGAGAAGTGACAGAGCAAGAGGAATGGTAGAGCAGAACCCATACCCTAATGTCAGAATCTTACTGACTTTTAAGGTATCAGAGTTATTCTGACCAGTATATAGGGGAAAAAACCTCCAACACTCTTGAAAGGAGTAGTTTGTGACTCTGCAGGAATACAGTGGGATGTGTATTCTACAGCCAAATATTGAATGTGCAGGTGCCTCCTTAGACTTAGGTTTGTCTCTAAGGAGCCATTCTTTTAACTTGCTAATTTCTCTGTGTGAAAACCAAGGACACATGAGGTGCAACTGTAATCTGCTGGTGCGTGCAGAATGGTTCTTGTAAGTGTTTTATATCACACAGGAAGTATTAAGCTGCCTAGTCAAAATTCTTATTTAACTTTTGAGCACTTAAGACCAAATATAAGCAGCAGAAAATAGTTGCAGTGTTAGTCCAGCCTAAAATATGAAACCTCTGACTGTTCTATTTTACCCTTTTCAACATTAAGGGAATAAACCAGTTCTCGTTATGTAGAAAAGCTGAAAAATGTGTATTTCCTTTGCTTTTTCTATTTCTAATAGTAGGACTCAATAGACAAACACCAACTTTGGCAAAAAGTTATTAGAGAACTGCTTCTAATTAAGCATCATTAAACAATGTGAGTCTGCAAATTTAAGCTACGAATGGCTCAATGAATGCAAACCCTTTGTCAAACAGATAAATGTGGATGTGATACTAAGGCTCTCAGAGAGATTAAATGCTGTTAGGAACAAAAGCTTTATAGCACTGACTGAGCCAAATATTGCTTTGTTTCTGTGGAAAACAAATTTGAATTAACCAGCGGGCTGTAATTATGCTGCAAACAGCTTGAGACCTGTGATTGTTTAGTTGTTTAAGAAGGAATTTTTAAGAGAATATTTTCTGTGTGCATATTCTTGGGAAATCATACCAAAACAGTTGAGGATGTTTCTCAGTCCTCTTCTGCTGGCTTTGTGGCAGCTGATATTGTGCTGGCATTGGCCACAGTATGGGTTTACTAGAAAGTGATACAAAAAGGTTTAAGTGATGTTGGGAGTATCTTTGTTTCAGTATTCTCCTGCTTTCCATTGAGATCCCCTGGTGCTGGGAACAGTGACAATGTCTTCAATCATTTGAGTGTTTGTAGTAGCTTCCATCATTTCAGTTGATGTGGGCTTGTGTGCTTGGACACAATATGCAATATAGTCATTGTATGTTGAAGTCCAAAGAGACTTGACTGTACTAGAAAAAGGGGGGGAAAAAAAGAAGGAAAGGTTAAGGCTTGACATTTAAGTACTTGTCTCCAAAACTTTCCTTCTAGAAATAGCTCCAGTTGATTACCTGGAGCCTGACTGTGGTTGAGCACATGTCAGTGTGCCTGTCCTTCAAGTGAGGCTGTGTTTGTTGTTCCCTTGGGAGATGGTGATGGCAGAGCTGCTCAGGCTGCTTTGCTTCTGCACTGACTTTCCCTCTGCCTTCTTCAGCTGGTCAGTGCACTGAGCATCCTGTGCTGTAACTGTGTCACAACAGCAGGTGAAGCTGGTGCACTGCCTGCCTCTGCCCACCGAGCTGTGCCCAGAAATGACCTTTGTCCTCCTCTGCTGATTTCGGGGGATTTGCAAGTCCTGTAACCTCATCTCCTGCTTTCCTTAGCCAGAACCTTGTGAAAGTAAAAACCTGCTTCTCTGCTTTGGTCTATTATACAGAGCCTGGTTTTATGTTCTCCTTTTACAGAACACCCTCGGTTTACAGGAAGGGTGGAAAATGGGACATCTATTTGCTTTTTAATTTAAGAAACAGTAAGTTTTACTTTGTGCCTTTCTCCTGGAGCGGAGATTTAGAAGAGCTCAGTATGAAGTTACTAAACAAATGTTTTAAAATGTTCTGCTGTTACTGCTGCCCTTTTAATGTATGAAAAGGATCAGGTGTAAAAAGCAAAATATTAAAATATAAACATCAAAACATTGCCCAAAGCAAGCAGTGTTTGACACTGGCTGCCATAGCTCTTATAGGAGATTGCTTTCACAGTAGTCACAGTACAATGAGCATTCACTTGAGGCAGAAGGTTTGTAAACTTCTGGTTGTGGTGGCCTCTTTCAAGTGAACAGAATTAGACAGCATTTTAAAGAAATTCAGTAGGCTGACAAATGCAAAGTGTTTTTAGTTGTAGCGGCAGCCTCAAGTGCATCCAATAAAAATGTGATCTTTAAACTGTCCAGTAAAAGCAGCGACATCTGAAGCTGATAGAACAACTGGGCATAGGGATAAAGGAGAAGAGGGCAGGATTCCCTCTGTAATGCACTGTGTGTCACAGAGCTGATCCAGGCAAAGCAACTGAGGTCCTGCCTTCCAGGGTTGAGTTCTTTTGGCTCTTGAGCAGCAGCAGTGACAATTCCTGTGTGCCCCAAAGCCACAACTGAAGTCTGAACCTGCTCGTTGGTCTGTGGAGAGGAGTTAACTTGCTGTGTCAACCCATGGAACCAGCATGACCTTTTCTCTTTCTTTCATCTGCTTGCTGGAATCACATAGCTATTTTAAATTATGAATTTCCATTTCCTACAGAAACTTTTTTTTGTGATAAGAAATCATTAGTAGATGATAAAACTGGCTAGTTTTACTGGCTTGCAGATACCATAAAAGAATTAAATTAGAAATTCTGGGTAAAAAATAGTAATAAAAGGAAAAGATACTATTTTAGTGGAGGACAAGTATAAAAGTAACTTCTTTGCCTGAATAAAGGACTTCCTGAAATTGTTTGAGTAGAAGATACGGAATGGAAATGTGAAATACCATGATTGTATAATTTTTAAATCAACATTATATTAATATTTGGCTTTATATAAAAAAAACATTATAAGGTTTTCTTTAATACAGAGCTGTCATATCAGTACTGTTTACTGAGCTCCAAGGTGGTATTTTGCTGGGGAATTCCTAAATTCATTACTCATGAAGTTGAAATCTGTTCATGATGGGAAGACAGCAATATAGTCAATATATTTTTTTTGAGACTAAGCTTACTAAAATACTCTTTGGCAGACAATGCTTATGAAGTGAAAAAGTATTCTATTTTTAAAAGTAAATGAAAGTTTTGTTGTAGTTTACTGGCCTTTTAATTAATATCTTCATTAGCAAATTACATGCATAGGATAGCCATGGAATGTACCAGAGGTTTTTTTGATAGGTCATCAAATAATAACGATTTGGCTCACAATAAGAATAACCTAATATGAAATTGAAATCCCTGTCCTTGTTACCTGATAAATACCAGAGTCTTGGCACAAGGCACGGGTGATTGCATCAGAAGCCGTTTCACCAGTGACCAGAACACTTGTGGTCATGGTTCATTGAACAGTAATTTGACAGAGAAAATAAGGTTACAGTCCTTTCAAAAATGAGCTATTGAGCTTCACCAAATTCAGAACTCACTCTCTGGCCAATATGGCTTTGGCAAAGCTTTTACTGAGTTATGTAAAGACTGGGTTTTAAATAAATTGGAGAACATGCACTCTAAAATATCTGTAGCTGTAGGCTGATCTCCTTACTTTATTTTCAAAGATTCTCTACAATAGTCTGAGAAACAGATGAATGGATTACTGATGGAAATGAACAAATCCTTAAGAATATTCTTAGTTGCCTTGTTTCTGTTGCATCAGAATGAACTTGACTATTTCTGAAGAAAACATTGTAACAGAATATTGGTTTAATTCATTTGTGCCACTAAGCTCTACAAAATGACTGCTCTGTGATTTGAATATTCTACTTGAGAATAAAATTTGTCACAGTTTTCACGACTCTTTGCTTATTGTGGGTCACCTGGATGGCACTGAACTGTTCTAACAATTTAATATTTGCTAAGTAGTTTAGAAAGCAGTTTGCCTCTGTTTGCCTCTGTGTTGTAACTCCAGCCAGTTAAATCTGTCAGTATTTGCTAGAAAGTTAAAGCATGTTAATACCCATGTAATGAACACTCCATATTTCATCACTACAAAAATATCAGTTGGAAGTACTTGGAGGATTAACTTGGAGTCATGAGAAAAGCACGTTTGGTTACAGCCTCTAGCAAAAAACTGTGCTGTACTTGAAAGAATCAACACGGGGTTAGAAAGAAAATTCTGATTGAACCTACTTTGTGATAGCAACTAATTAACCTCTGGCACCTTTCTCTGAACTGCAAGCCACTGCTTCCCAGAGGTTGCAGAAAGTCAGGCAGCTCCTCTGCCTTCCTCTTGCAGTGTTAATATTCATTTCACATTCAAATCCAACATTCCCTTGTTCTTACCACTATGGTGTTCAGCCCTCTCCAGACCAAGTGTGGATGATGAAGGTGGTTTTAACATCCTCTTTTAGAGCAGCTTGTTGTGAATTCTCACTGCACGTTCCTGAAGTTTAAACTTCTTTTAACTTTGTTTCCTAACTTTTTAAAGCTCTGGTTAAAAAGGGTACTGCTGCACTTCTTGTTTAATGATTTCTATTGATCAGAACAATAGAATTAATTAGAAAGTGAATTAACTTTCTCCTTTGGGTAGTATGCTTAATTGTGATACACTGTACTCTAAGTAAAAAAAAAAATCAATATGTTTACATTCATTACTATTGAGTTAGTTGAGACCTATGTTAATAAATGTAAATAATGCCTTTGGTAAGTGTCCAAACAAGACAGATGTACTTACTGGGGTTTTGTTGGGAATTCAGTTGGACATTCAGTGCATTTCCCATCTGTTCTGGGTGTGTATGGCAGAGTTATTTCTGAATATTTCTGTTGCCCCTGCAACAGAAGCTACATTCTGAATACTTTCAGATTTTGTTGGAGGATATGTGATGCAATGCTTGGGTTTTGCTCTTTGTGTTATGCTATTAACTCTGAGCTTAAGCACTGTTGCAGTTTCACTTTGTCTTACAAAGCAGCTTCTCCGTGGGGTGTGAAGATAAATGCTGAGCTGCTACAAAGCAGTGACAAAGGCATCATTTGTGGTCGCCCTGGGAGTGCTCTTTCCCTCCTGGTGAATGTCACAGGGCTGGAATTCAGGGGAGCAGTGCCTTATTGCCAGGTTTATTGCTGACTTGCTTTGGAATTTTTGCCAAACCCAATTCCTGAATGACACCTTCTGCAGAAGGGAGAGGATGCTCAACTCTCCAGAACTGCTAATCTGTAGGTTAGAAAGGTGGTGTATTTAACAACAAATCGAACAAAAATCCCCAAGCCCTCACAAACAAAATGCCCACATCACCATTTTTTCAGGTCATAGTTGTTTATATATAAAACCAAACCCATATAGGATTAATATAATCTGCTTGTCTTTATCCATATGGAATCATATGCAGCCAAGTTAATGTTCAAGACTAGAATTGTAACAGTTATGTTCTGGCGAATATTTATAGTGTGGAATTTGCAATTTTTAATGCCTCATTCACAAGTGCAAGTTTCTGACCATACATAAGAGCAAATGTGGAAGAGAAAGAGTGAAAATCTTTTCTGTAGAAGAGCTTCAGGTGTTGAGCTGCTGAGCTTATGTGTGTGATAGAGAGAAGTGCTCATTATATATTGAAAATCAGGTAGAGGAAATAAGTGCTTATAGCCACAGCAGGCATGTCGAATCTCTGCTTTTAGGTACGGCAAGTATTTTAAAATTTATTATATCCTCTCTGTTGACTGTGCAGTTTAACAAGGCTTTGTGTTGTATAGAGGACAATCTGTAGAAAACAGCTATGGAAAGTTGTGTGTCATGTTCAGAAAAATGCTTCCATTATCCCAGCCATTCTTGGAATAAATGAATCATGGTCAAGGTCTTTGCTTTCATTTGTAAAACTTATGGATTGTGCTGTTTGTCAAGAAGTCAAGTAGCAATGTGGCAAACATGGTAAAAAGCCCACTCCAAACAGCCAAGAAGGTTGGTTTGCCTGTCTGTTTCTTTTCATAATGATTTTAAATGATGTGTTCACTTTCTATTTCCTTCTGAGTTCAGATAAAGTATTTTAAATACTCCTTCATGTAACATCTATCTGATCTGACATTTTAGGATGATGCTTCAAGAGCATGGAGTCAGATTCATGCTTGTTGAATCTGTTGTTCTTCACACCCACGCTTGCAAGTCTCCCCACATTATTTTATATTTCTTCTTAGGAAGACATGTACAAATTTAGAGACTGAATGTCCTTTGAAATTATGTAAGATTCTTGCCTCTGTGCAATTGTATGAAAACTAAAATAAACAAAACCCACCAAACCCAGAACACCCTAGAACTGAGTGATCAAAAATATTTTGGGTCGTGATCCAGCATCTGCTTGCTGCTCTCTTGCATGGTTGTATTTGTTGGATGCAGAGAGTCTGGAGAACCCTTTTCGAAGGTATACCCTGTAAACTTTGTTTAAATGACTATGGATTTGTTTTATAAAATAGAGATAATTTTGTCTCAAAAATAGCACAAATCTTGCATGCTGCAGTTCATCCACATTAGTTTATTCAGCTGAGTACATTAGAAGTCACAGCTATTTAGATGTACCCTTGTTCCTACAATGTTATGTCTGTGTGCATAAAATCTCACTGTTTCAAGCCCATGTACACTGTTGAATGGTGAATTTGTTTTGAATATGTTTTTGTAGCTGACCTTTTGTACTCATGGGTTTGAAAAGGCACATCAATGCTATGAGGGTAATATGAGAGTTTCAGAAAGTGCTCTACGTGGTCTTGGTACCCGAAGAAGGTGGGGCTAAATATTTTTTTTAAAGAGGAAATGATGAAAAGTCTTTTTCTTCCACAAATTCCAAATTTGTCCTTACATAGTGATCATAATCAAAATTGGGAAAAAGGAGGGAGATTTAAGCACATTCTTGTTACTTAAAGTAATTTCTGAAACTAACTTGGAGGCTGATGTTTTAAACTGCATGTTTAAAATTTGGAAAACTTTTTGTATGTGAAATTTGCAGCAATTACAAGTCAAACAGCTATGAATATATCTTGAGATGATGACCTCTTCTGAGGATTAACAGGTTATGTTTGCTAATTAAAATTGTGTACATATTCATTATACCTCTATACAGGCTCATAGGTAGCACATTAGATCACAGAAATGACAAACTAGGTGTTGTTAATATTTCTGTAAAATAATTTTATTTACTTTGTATAATAGTTCCAGGTTAGCAGAGTTAGGCTCTCAGATGTAACCTAACTAACATCTCAAGATTAAAATACTAGGCTAGCATTGCAGTAATTCTTTAACAATTCTACCTAAAAGTAGCTTGTCCTATCTAGATTTGCACAGTAATGACTTAGAATCAAATCTTAAATTAAAATTATGAAGCCTGCACAGTAGCAAAATACTGGATATCATGTCCTAAAGGAGCTCTATTTGTGTTTCTAAAAGCAGGTTAAAGTTGCAGCTTGAAACAATATGTATTTTCTATTATGAATAGTCATGCATGAATATTGAGGTAATGCAAGCTGTAAGAATGAAAATACTTTCTTTAGTATTACACTTAGGGTTTCAGTGTTTTCACCAGTTTGCCAAAGAACAGCTAAGATGCTTGGTTTTGGAAACCAGCTGAAACCTCTACAAGCATCCTACAATACTGGATCATAGAAATAACATAGTGTGCAAGTGGCTAAATCAGGAAGCTGGGGACAGAAGGAAAAGGAAAAAATTCCCAGCAAAAAAGTAGTTATGCCTTTTTAGAGACTGTTAACACTTTCCTTTCTTCAATTAGCTGAAGGGAACCACTGAGGACTGATTCTTTTGCCTGCTGATTTTTTTTCCTGTAGCCTCTGTGCTGTTTCATTTCATCCCAGAAGACTGTGGGTTTAGAACAAAAGACTGAAAATGAGTTTGGTCTTAAGGTTTCCCTGTTTCAATTTTCTTAGATCTCTGGTGGAAGAGGAGGATCCTCATATGAAAGTGTCTCTTGGTGGCAGCGATATGGGCGTCTCTGCCCATCTGCAGTCCTCGAAGACAGGAACCACAAGATTTTTCACCAGCAATACTCACAGTTCTGTGGTATTACAGGTAATTAAATATTCTCATGCCTGTATTGAGCTGCACTGAGAATTTTGGCTTCTCTAAACAATGGGTCCACTCAATAGATTTTATCAGTCTAGTAATTCCTATAGAGCCTCAAAAACTCTCATGTTCTTGTGCTGTCAATGCTCACAAGCAAGCTTTGTCTGGGGCTTCTTTTCCTGTGAGATAAAGGTTTAACTTCTAGCAGCAGCTTGGCCTTTTCCTGAGGTCATATCCCAGTCCACTCTCAGGTTCTAAGAGGGGACAACGTTTAAGCTCTGACATGACAGCTGTATGGAAGAAGCTCACTTGAATATCACCATGTAATTGCCTTGGGATGTCCCTAAGATGCCAGGTTTGGTGTAATGCCATGTGCTGGCTCTGACTGGCACTACTGTGTTGTAGAATATCTATAGATAACAATATTTACATTCTTGCTAGTATTAGAAAAATACCTGTTTGAAGGAAAATCTTTTATGTTTGAGCTTCTGTTCCACAGTGAATGAAGCAGAGTATTTAATCCATCCTCCAGTATCCACAGCTGGGCACGTATTTGGAGGAAATCTTGCTCTCAGATGCTGCTGTAGATGACTTTATTTTTTATTGCTGTTAGATGTCATAAGAAATTCAGAGGAGATCAGATGTATAGGGGAGCTTAATTTGGAGTTTTAGCATGTCAGCTTTGGTAACAAATTTGATAATCATAGAACCAGGTAACAGCTTTCCTTTCAGGCCACAGACTTTTGCAGCCTGTTAGGTTGCAAACCCCTTAAATTGCTGTGGAACAGAATTATACCTAGAATGTATATGTGACCAGAAGGTGAAGGTCCAAAAAAGATAGCAGTCCCTACCTGAAACGACTGCTATTGTGAAGGCTTTTAAAAGAAACTGCTTCCTGAAAATAACTTAATTATTTGAATAAAACTACTTTCTAAGGCCTGGTGTACTTTGCATTCATCAACTGTATCTGGAAAAGAATGATTATCCTGCTTGTTTTCAATGAATAATAATCATTGAATATATTACAGATAATGGTTTTAAGATGACAAATTATTTCTTTGTCACTTTTTTGGACCTACAGTACACATGTACATAAAAGTAAATAAATATTTACAGAAGGGAAATAGAAGAGATTGCTGCTCTCCTCCCAAATCAAAGGGATGCTCTGCATTGTGCTTTTCCTGCAGGGTTTTGACCAGCTGCGAGTGGAAGGTTTGCTCTGTGATGTGACACTTGTTCCTGGAGATGGTGATGAGGTGTTCCCTGTCCACAGAGCAATGATGGCTTCTGCAAGTGACTACTTCAAGGCCATGTTCACAGGTGGTGTTTTCATTAAAGCCATGTACTGCTCCAAACTGCTCTCATTCAGACACTAATTCTGTGTGGCTGGGTATGAATCAATCCAGGATTGCAAACAACACTGTGGACTAAACATATCTCTCTCTCTACTGTTGCATAAAGGATTTTAAAATTAAATTTAAAATTAAATTTTAATTTTCTCTAAATTTATGAAATAATTTCTACCCCTTTAAAGTGATTATATACATTTACCTGCATGTCTGTTTCAGGAGGAATGAAGGAACAAGATTTGATGTGCATTAAACTTCATGGTGTGAACAAAATAGGCCTAAAGAAGATAATTGATTTCATCTATACTGCAAAACTTTCCCTTAACATGGACAACCTTCAGGATACTCTGGAAGCTGCCAGTTTTTTGCAGATTTTACCTGTTTTGGACTTCTGTAAAGTATTTCTTATCTCTGGGGTAAGACTATTTGATTCCCTTTACAATATTAAGGCCTTGGTGTGTAGTTTTGGTAATGTCACTGACTTATGTAATAGTCACAACTATGTCTAAAACTTGCCATTATTCATAGAGAACACATTTGCTTTGTAGTTTCCTTGAAAAACTTGGTTTTATTCTCAGTACTATGTACAGGATATGTATATGCATATTTATATATACATGAGTTTGATACAAGTGTTTTACCACATTAAAATTCTTCCCTTACCTGGCTGATATGAGATGTTTCAGGGTCTCCCTGCATGACTGCACTCTAGCATTAGTCTGCTGACTGCATCCATTAGTTGTGCTTCAGTTGCATTCACTTTATTCCTATAGTTACAGCCCTTCCATCTCAATGGGGGTGCAGTTCCCTGTTTTCTGACTAAAACTCAGTGTATAAGCGATTCCCAGACAGGATCCTTCAGATCCTTCAGTGCCTTTCCTTGCCTCCTGTCCTGCCAGCAATGAGCAGCTCTGTGGGGCTGGAGAGCAGCAGTGGTGCAAGAGCTGTGCTGTCAAGGCAGCTGTGCCTGGAGAGAAACTGCAGTTATTTTTAATGTTTCCTGGAGGTTTTCTGATGTTGGTGTTAAATGCTTATATACTTTACTAGAACTCTGGCTTTAACAGGGAGATTGGTGTGTTGCACACAAATTACAATATTCTTTGCAATTCAGCTTTCCAGTTCTGTAATGAGAAATAAAGAAGCAGGTGTTCCTGTTGCTCTGTGGAGTACAGGCTAGAAATGTGACCTCCCTAACTGAAAATATGTACCTGGGTTTATGTAAACCAGAGGACTCCAAGCTGGTAATAGCAATCCAATTCTTATGACGTGTTAGAGATATTTAGGCTTGATAATGCCCTGTTTTGCTTTTAATTTGAAAATATTTTCTAACTGACCAGTCATCTGATAATGTTGGGATAATATTTCATTAAGCTTAATACTCTTAATCCTACCCTCCCTATTTTATGTTGCTCAGTACTTTTTTTACTCTCCAAAATTATGCCTCTCCAGGTTTGACATTGCTATAAATACCAACTTGGAAAAAGGTCTTGGTGGTGTTTTGAATCAGATATTTGAAAAGGGCTCCCTCTGATGGGAGCTGAGCCCTGGGGACACCGTGTTGCCCTTTCCCCTTTCTGGCTAGGGCAGCTGCTTGTTTATTTTGCTTTGTTAAGGAAAGAACTTTTTTCATATTAAATCATGTTGTTGTTTAAAATGCTCATTCTATGAAGGTATGTTCACTTGTGATGTTGACTGAGTCACTGTTTTTGTTCAAATAAGAAATATCTTGTTCGATACTGCATTTTCAAAGAATGAGGAACACAATTCTCTTAATTTTACTGATTTTTTGGGGGGGAATATTTTCATTTAGACTGATTCTAAGGGGACATAATCTCATTCATGGTATAGCTGTAGAGAAAGTGCACAATTGAGGTTGTGCTGTTAGCCTAGTTATGTTTTTAGCATCCTTATAGAAAGGATTTTTGAATGACCTTACTTCTGAATTTGTTGAAAAAAGAGTAGGTGAGCAAATGAGCTTCTTTTCAAAGGAGCATTTCTGTAATTTAAATGAATATTCTGAGCAAGTATTGAGTTTATTTCTCCAAAGTTAGCTGGCTTGAGAGCTGAGGTAACCATTGCCAGACAAATGCTTAATTGTCTTTGAATTGTCTAGTGAGTCCATTATTAAAGAGATTATAGAAGTCAGTTTATGTAAGGCATAATACAATTGTGTACTTTGTAAGAGGGTATTGGAAATATTTACAAAGAAAAAAACAAAGCTTAAGGTTACAGCTTAATTTACATAACAAAAATAATGAGACTTTCAAAGAAAAGTACCTATTGTAGCTGACTTGGAAGTGTTTTTCATTTGCTCTGCATTTACACCCCTCCTGTCAAGTAGCCCATTGCTCTGATAATCTTGGCACTTCAACCAAACAGGCTCTGAGAGAAGCAATGGAATGTTTCCTAAGAAGTTTTCAGTCTTACTGTTACTATTGGTTTTAAATAATCATAGCTGTGCAATAGGCTAGGACTACTCTCATGTTCCCATCTAACTGAGCTGTAATCTGATTAACAGAAAAATGCAGTAGAAATGTTTTCAGAATAGTGAGTTCTAGACACAATACTCATTTTGCAAAAGTAGCAGCAGTACAAAATGGAGAAAGATGAGAAACTTATCCAAGTGAATTAGAGCACTCAGGAAAATCACAGGGTAATGGGGAAAGTCTTGTCACACTGTAATTAAAGAAAACATTCCCAAACATTGAAAATTAATGTCTTGGCTGTACCTGCAAAGAAAAAAAAATTATTCTTTCTATAATTTGGTGCTTTACACTTTTGTATCTCCTAGGAAACAGTCAAAACCAGAGGGCTTAATACATGGAAGTCATGTCTTGTTGAAAGAACTTGGTTATCTGAGGATGGAGCAAGTTAATCTGTTTTGTAGGACCAGCTCTGACAGCCACCAGAAACTTGACTTTGTACTGTAGGGGTACAATGGGTTGTGTTTTCTGAACTGGTCAAATTTCTGTGCTGTTTTTTCTGGGCTCCTGTGTTTGGGAGCCCACGGGAAAATTGGGGGTTTCAATTGCTCTTTTCAATATTGACCCTTTGAAACTTGGCATTAAGGGCTTCAGTGCCTGACAGTCATTGAAACAAAACAAAGTTAGACACCTGATTATTTTGTGCTACTGGGTTTGAGGGCTTGATTCTTTGTGTATATTACTTTTCCTGAGCTGTTCTCCAAGGCTCAAATCCTTGCAAGCATTTTTCTGTGTCCAGTTTTGTAGTATTTTATAGTCAGCCAAGTTTTCATGAGAGCTTGGGAAGTGGTTGCTTCAAAATTACAAAGAATTAAGTGAACTGCTTTCTCAAGAAAGTAGTTTGGCTTTTGCTTTGAGTTTTTCAGGCTGTCATAATATGGTACTGTGCTTGACCTTTCTTTTTTAAAAAGCTTTTCAGTATTTTCTGCAACTTCTGCTTTGTAATGAGCAATTACAATGAGTAATGTGAGTGAGCAGCTCTGCTCAGTAGTCAGAATCTATGTAAAATAGGATTTATTTAAATGAAATTGTCAACTCTTTGTGGAGCTGCTTAGCTATTTGAACGTTTATGGCTTTTAGCTCTTTCCCTGTAAGTATTTTTACTAGTTTTTGGATACACTGTGCAGTCAGTCTTATATTTTCACCTGATATTTCCATTCCTCCTGTTCAGTGGGATTTCCAGAGCTGCAGTTCCTTCTCTTTGTTGAAGAACTCCTGATTGACTGACTTCCACACAGAACCATAGCATAAGTCAAACTCCTAAAAAAAAATTTAAAAACCCCAATGTTTGGGTAACTGAAGTATTTATGTAAATAGCATTATTGTACTGAACTCTGTCAAGTTTTGAATATTCAAGTAGATGCAGCTATTGCATTTCTTTCTGTTGAAGGATTATTTTTTGGCTCAGGATTTAAGAATACCTAGAATATATATTTTTATGACTGTTAAATCTTTGCAATATAATTTAGCCTGGTACACTGATTGTAATCTTGGAGCACAATAAAGACTGTAATAGCAATTTTGCAAAAAAGTAACCCATAAGACAATATTTAATATGGCATCCTGATTTGAGGTGAGTGGTGGAATTTGTTAGTGAGCCAAACATAATGCACAATTTCATAAGCATAATGGGAAGTGCTTGCAATCATATATGAAAAACCAATCCTGAGTGCAGTATTGTCCCAGTGGATTAATAAGGCAATATAAAGTAAATTTTCTGAGAATGAGAGGTTGATTGGAAACTGCTGATGTCATGTTCATCAGTCATTAACAGTGTGTAATGTGTCAATAAATTTCTCGAATGTAAGAAGTCCAGGACTATGCTCAGCTGCATAGATTTACAGTGTAACACAATTATGGTAGTGCATAACTCGATGCAGTCTGGGCACTTGATAAGTGGCAGCCACTCAGCAAGAGCTGCAAATACTTCATTGCATCCTGAACTTGTGCCAAAGGTACAGAACCTGTGCAGGTTTTGCTTTGATCTTTGAAGTTCAATTGTGCCTTTCCTGTATGCAGTAATATCTGCCTGCTTGCTTTGATGTGGAGCAAGTGCTGCATCTCTCTAGTCTGGTGCCAGTAAATGTATTCCAAAGTCATTTTTAAATACAGTAACTGTATAGCAAGAGTTAAGATTTGTGGTGTACTGCAAGTCAGCTGTTTGTTAAGGGGTGATTTTTTTCTAATACAACCTGAAAGAAATTTTAGCAGTAAGAATGTTCTGTTTCATTTACTTAATTTATGGGATGCTGTTATTTCCATTATGCAATTAATTTATGCAAATTAAAATACCCAAAATGAAATGTACAGAAATTACAATCATAGAATGGTCTGGGTCAGAAGGGACCTTAAAGATCATCCAGTTCCAACCCTCCTACTGTGTGCAGGGACCTTCCACTAGACCAGGCTGCTCAGCCTCATCCAGCCTGGCCTTGGACACTTCAGTGATGGAGCAGCCACAACTTTTCTGGGCAACCTGTTTGATGCTGACCCTCAAAACCAGTCAGAGAATATTTTATAGGCTGGTGCTAGTTGCTGTGATTATAATTTGGTATAAAAAATGTGGTCTGTCTTGTTATACAAATATTATTTTCATGTATATAGCCCAAATATTTTCATAGTACTGCTCCTGACAGTCTGCTGCACATTCATTTTATAGATAGGACCTGATTACAGGATTAGTAGGCATTTCAGGATGTGTGAATGAAGACTTTGGATGACTGTAGATCTTAACTCTAGGGCAAGTTAGATCACTTTCTACTGAATTAAGAAAATCTCCTATTCCTGTACTCATTAGACATTTGAATTGTCTGGTTTTAAAGGACAATGATCAGACTGAGTTATACAATATTAAACTCTTTAATCTCTGTCATGACCAGAAGGTCATTTGAAGGTTTTTGAGTTCTTAGACTTCGGTCGGGTCATGGTCTTCAATCTTTATAATCTTTTTAAAAATAACCATGAGATTAAATTCTTCTGGCATTACACATATAATTAGAATCACAAAGTTGTGGAAATGGTTGACACTGAGTAGGACTGACATGCACAGAGACTAGAACATGTGTAAATGAAGCTTGGGTTGGAATAAGGTTTGAATGCAAAGAAGCTGCAATTCTCAGCAAGAAGCGTTTGAGTGACTTGCAGGGCACAGGAACCAGAGAGCTCTCTGAAATGAACTGACTGAGTTCATTGAAAACCCTCTTGAATTTATGCCCCATACTTGGCATGGTTCTTCCTCCCTGTGCCTTAGATCCCAAGTGACCTTAGAAATTCAGGATGCAAAGATATAAAAACATAGATGCAGCTACAGTGTACCAAGATACAGTCAGTTGAGTACTCAGTTAAATTAGGGTGTGACCCATACTGCTAAAGCATTTGATGAGCTGGGTATATTTAGGGGAAATCCTTCTAGGTTCATTCTTTTAAAAAAATTATGTATAAACTAAAATCACTACATTTGTCTTATTTTTGACATGTATTTAATTTTGAAGAGTCTGTAAGAATGCTGCCTTGATTTATTAAAGACTCATTTTTGTTTGTTTTGAAGGAATGTATTCATGGGATTGAACACTGTAAATATAAGTTGTCTGAAATATGTGGCATGCCAGAGGTTAGCTGTGCCATTCTCTTTGGTTTATTATGCCAATACAATTTTAATAATGTCAGAAAATGTCTAATGGTGAGACTTTTGTTTTGCTCTCTGTAATCTCAGACTGATCACCTCTCCCTTAAACTTTATTTTCCACATCTTCTTACAAAGATGTTTTCAGAGCTTTTCAAAGATGAAGTGCTATGTAATTGTTATGCTTCATCATTGCATAAGGTATTTGACTTAATATATGCCATCTGCTTGTTACTTGTCTCATTTCTTTCTTCAAAATAAGAAATAAATTGGGTCTCCCCTTGCAGTCATGAATACATATACTGCATTGAATATTTGCTCGTGTGTAAATCACCTTGAGCATTGCAAAACGCTGAAATACTGCTGATTCTACAGTATTCATTAAATTTTACATTATCATTTAGACACCAAATTAAGAAAGCGTTTTGATTCCTTTTTCTGTTTACTTAATAGGTTTCGTTGGAAAACTGTGTTGAGGTTGGGCGAATTGCCAACACATACAATCTCACAGAAGTAGATAAATATGTTAATAATTTCATCCTGAAGAACTTCCCTGCATTATTAAGTACTGGTGAATTTGTGAAACTCCCCTTTGAACGTCTTGCCTTCGTGCTTTCAAGTAATAGCCTTAAGCACTGCACTGAGCTCGAACTCTTCAAGGCGGCGTGTCGCTGGCTGCGCTACGAGGAGCCTCGCATGGAGTTCGCTGCAAAGCTCATGAAGAACATCAGGTTTCCCCTGATGACCCCCCAGGATCTTATTAACTACGTTCAGACGGTGGACTTCATGAGAACTGACAACACGTGTGTCAACCTGCTTCTGGAAGCCAGCAACTACCAAATGATGCCGTACATGCAGCCGGTGATGCAGTCGGAGCGGACGGCCATCCGCTCGGACAGCACGCACCTGGTGACGCTGGGGGGGGTGCTCAGGCAGCAGCTGGTGGTCAGCAAGGAGCTGCGCATGTACGACGAGAAGGCCCACGAGTGGAAGTCCTTGGCTCCCATGGACGCTCCCAGGTACCAGCACGGCATCGCCGTCATCGGCAACTTCCTGTACGTGGTGGGCGGCCAGAGCAACTACGACACCAAGGGGAAGACGGCGGTCGACACCGTGTTCAGGTTCGATCCGCGCTACAACAAGTGGATGCAGGTGGCATCTTTAAATGAGAAACGGACCTTCTTCCACCTAAGTGCCCTCAAAGGACATTTGTACGCAGTCGGAGGTCGCAATGCAGCGGGTGAGCTAGGTGAGTCCTCCTGCAGCCAGCCCCTTCCTCGTGCTGGGCCTGCAGATACCCTGCTGCCCAGGGAGTGCGTGGAGAGAATCAGCTCAAGTCATTTGAGTGCTGCTGCTTTCTGGAAATGCTGCAAATGCAGAGAGAAAATTGTCTGGATACTATTAGAAGTTAATTTTAGAAGGGATCCCACAAAAAAAAATTCTAAATACATATGTCTTGTGTATTGATGTGTAGTATCCAATGTCTTGGCCTTTATTATAAAACATGAAGTAAGCATGCTTGTCTGCCTGTGCAAGTGTGGGGGAATAGAAATGCTGCTTTAAAAAGAAAAAATTAATCATAACTTCAGCTGGGAAACAAAATCCATTCATAAGGGATATACTTAGCTCTAGCAGAAACTCGCTGTTGAATGAACATTACGTTTTAGAAGACACAAATTTTCTGGAATAGTATTTGAAATGCCAAGGGGTTTTTTGATATGTTTTTTTTTTGTTTCAGTCTAATGACAGTGATTTGTTTTACTTACAGATTAGTGAGATTCAGATGTTCTAATGTTCTGGCCTTTTAAATTATTTAAAATGTCATATTTCACCTATGATATTGTGAGTATACAGGTAACTTATTTGTACAAATGACTCGGTCCCATTGCCTCTTTTTTCCCCCTCTTTGCAAATGATATTTAATTTAGCTTGACCAAAAAAAATCCCAGCCCGAACAAAAAGAAACCAGAAGAAAAAACCCCAGTATCACTTTCTGGGAAACAAGATGGAAACAAAGAATGAATGCATGATAAGTTTTGATTCAACAAAAATGCACTGCATTGTGCAAAGCCATAGTGGCTGACATTTAGTCAAGTCTGGGATTGCAGACTCAACTGTAAACTTGTCTGTGCCTTAAACTTGAAATGGCACAGAAATTATGCTTGGAAGTTTAGCACAATATTATATCTAAACCAGATGTAACATCTCATTATTTAGTTTGCTGCTTTCAGCCCAATACTCAACTGTCCCTTGTCAAGCCTTGGTGGCTTCTACTTCTTGCTACTGAGATTTACTTTTCAGAAGTGCACAGATATCTGTAAGTGCAGTGAGAAACATTTTTAATTGAAACAATACAAAAGTTGATTTCTACTGCAGGATCTGGGGCTTCTTACTACCTCTCAGTTATTCACATGCACAGATTTTTTTTTCATTGTCATGTTGCAAATTTTCATAGGAAACATACAATGCACTGCTTCCACCACACAAAAGTGGCCTGACTTTGCTAGAAATTTAAAATCCATTCCAATGTTTGATGAAATAGGACATTTAAAAATGCCTCCTGTTCCAAAAAGGTGGGAAACTATTTAGCAATAACTTCTTTTTCCTAGACTGCCATTTTTTTATGCAGATACTGAGGTTTTGCAGGATTTTTTACTACCTATCACTTTATTTATCTGAAAAAATATCCTAAACAATCTCAGTATCCTCCAAAAGAACAAATGTACAAACTAGCAAGTATTAATCTTTATCTTGAATATCAGAAAGCCTGATATACAGCTTCAGGGAGCAACTTTCTAACAGCATGAATTAATAGCAGATACTCAGATTGCTGACCTTGTGTGCTGTACAATCGGAACAGAGTAGGGTTATAAAAATGTCAGTGAAAAAGTTGCAAGTCTGACAAAATCAATATGAACTAATATTGTCACTAAGCCAGTGCAACCTGTGAGTGAAGGAGGCTTTGAGTGCAGTGTTACCTTAAATTAGATCAAGCAGTATCATTCTGCTGACCTCAACTCCTCTGCCTTCTTTAATTAAAATACAAAATTTATCACCTATCGAAAATTCTTCTGTAAAGATATCATTAAAATGCTGTAGCAATTTCCACACAGAGCTGAAAAATGCCACTGGATCAGTCTGTGGGAAGAGCACTCTAAATGCTAAATATTGTAGCTGTCTGATGCTTTGATTTGGAGCCTCAGATTCTTTCCTTGTTAATTGTGAGGCGAATCACTTCTCATTTTCATGTTTCTTTCATAAACCTTGACAACTAGAAGATGCAATCCAGCTTAAACGTCCCATTCTCTTCAGAAGAGAAAAACTCACAGGCTTTTCAAAGAAGAGAAGGTCAAGTGTGTGTAGGACAGATATTAAAGAAGTTGCCCTTGGGTTCAAACTAATTTCAGTCTGTTGTTAGAGAGGAAAAATTCCCAAAACCTGAATTCATCTTTCTGGAAAATCAGCTCTTATGGAAAATGGCCAAAGGATTAAAGTTACTAAAACGATTTTTTCCCCCCGACATTCACAGGAATAAAAATTATACTTTTTGAGGCATTCTATCAAGTCTTCTCAAAACAGTTTTCAGATGTTTCATCTTCTGAGAACTCTGTAAATGCCACTTCCTTTGTCTGTAATTCTTGCTTTAGTGTAATAATGAGCTGCTGTTTTACCAGTGCGTGCTTGGTTCGCTGGAAAGGAGGAGTGAATTTCCATGCATGGGTACATGTGTTGGCACATGTCTGACTTATGCTATTATATGTCCTGACTTATGCTATTATAATTTTGTCCTCTAAATGTCCTGACTTATGCTATTATAATTTTGATTTTTCAACCCTGTGACAGCTTAGGGCTGTTCAGAATTAAGGGCTGCTCCTGGAAGGATTGTAGATAACCCTGGTTAGTTCTCTTTAAATGTCAGACAGGCACCTGCCAGAGGTGTTCCCAGAAGGAAGGAGCCCAGCCTGGAGAGGGCAAGTGTGCAAAAACCAAGACTTTTTGGAAAAAGAGACAAAGGGAAAACCAGGTGTGGCTCACAAAGATACTTGTGAAGCACAGCACATGGGCAGATTCCAGCTGAGCACTGGGGACTGTTTTCTCTTCTGACAAGTACATTTTTTTTAGCTCATTGTAGGAGTTCACTTGTGGTGCTCAGTGGCAGCAGAAGCTGTGCATGTGAAAACTCATGCATTTAGGTATTTTCCAGGTACTTCAGGCTCTGCTGATAGGCTTGAGTAAAGTTTGGAGTTTTTATATATGGACTTTTCCTAAGCACTTTAGGGGATGTTGAGTTGTGACTAAACCGCAGATTCATTCATCACATTGTAATAAAAACAGAAAGAGAAAACTGCCAGGCCAGTTACCTGTTCCTTTGACCCGGTGCCCATCAAGTTGGAAGGTATTTGTTTTCCAGATGCCCTCTATGATATTGAACCC
This sequence comes from Petroica traversi, assembly GCA_025920805.1. Classification (NCBI taxonomy): domain Eukaryota; kingdom Metazoa; phylum Chordata; class Aves; order Passeriformes; family Petroicidae; genus Petroica; species Petroica traversi. Next base: position 7,710,049 of record JAHLSL010000024.1, on the reverse strand, counting down.
TCCTTGTTTATGTAAAAACTTCCCCCGTGAGTGTGTGTATATATATATATATGTATATAAAGATACAGCAAATATATTTTAAATGTTGGTTGATTGATACACACCAGTTGGGCTGTTTACTGTCTGACTAGTATTGTGAATATCAGACCAGAGTGTGAACTAGAGGACCTCTTGTGCAGAGCCTTATTTTGGAATAGCTCTTTGCTATGCTAGGACAAAGTTAGTCAGGACTATTTAACTAAGTCAGTTTAGAGTTGAACAGGAACAAGCTCTATTATAGAAAAAAATAAACGAAACAAAGACCCTTGGTTTTGGAACCTCACAGTGTTGCTAAGTGCTGATGTAATAGACCTCAAGACACTTTAGAAGCTACTGGCAGAGAAGTGTTAAATATCTGTATACTCCTCGAATAGCATCACAGATGGCACTATAAAATGAGTACAGGCTGAACATCCCTTGGGTCTGCCAAAGCTTTGTGTCTTTTTGAGATTGCTTAATTCTATTAAAATGAGGTCTGTCTGCCCTGGATTATGGTAATGAACACATCAGAAGTTCTCCCGTTAAACATAAATAAAGCTTGGTCTGAATCATTCATAGTGTTGGAAGAATGAATCCATCACTCTCACTTAAGTGTATTAAAGTAGCAGATTTAGAGTGTTTTGTGAACTCTGCTCTGTCTAGCGATTTTCTAGAAAATGTCCTGATGTCTCTTTTAAATTTTGGGCACCTTTAATAGCTGGAATTTTGAGTATTTTTTTCTTTTCAGTGCAGAGGAATATCTTGCTAAAAGAGAGAAGTTGAATGACCTTGCAAGGTAACAGGGGAAACAAGTATGCAGATCAGTCTAACAGAAGAGTAGGGTTTTTAGCTGGAAAGTGATTAGCTTTGTTTGAGAGCACAGTGGATGTGAGATCTGAGTGGGAATAGTTTGTCTGAAGGAGTGTCAGTCAGTGCTTCAGCTGTACTGGGAACGTTCGAGACAGTTTTGAAGCCACATCAGAAAATAATGAGTCTTGGACTCAGCATCATCCTTTTCAGATAAATAATGCCTTTACAGCATGGTGATAGTGATGGTGGTCACGTGTACCAATTCTGCATATTTTGTCTTCTCTTGCCAAAGGGATATTTTGGCTATGGCTTCTCTTTTAAATACAGTTCCTTGTGCCAAGTGAGATAAAACTGTCCAGTGTTGAATGTCACGTCTGGGTGCTGCTGGCTCTGCTCTTCCTTTAAACATCCTCTACCCTTCCTTTCCTTGGAATGTGTTAGAAACACAAGTTCCTCACCTCGGTGCAGACTGGCAGCACTTTGGGAAGGGACTGTTTGTTTTTGGGACAGCAGTAGTGATGGTTTTGGCTCAGAGGAGCAGTGAACGGCAGGGTGGGAGGGGCTGCTGCAGGGGTGGAACTGGGACAACTGTAATTACTTGCACATCAAATCTGATTCTTTCTGGTTTTGAAATTTCTGCACATCTTTGCCTTTGATTGCTAAATAGAGCAGAGTGGAAAGGAGCTTTCCTTTTAATAAAAGACTATTGGAATGGATGAATATGTTTACGAGAACGAGCACGAGTTTATTTGGGGATTGGACAAAAACTGCATGTGATGTCAAGGTGGCCCTGCCCAGAAACACAACACACAGGTTTAATCTTAGGAGTCATTTGCAGAATCAGTTCTTTGTGCCTATACCTTTCTTTTGGGAAGGGAGAGTCTCCAGCACTCACTGGATTTATGGCTAAATCCTTGACGGATACAGAACATCTGCAAGATATTGAATGGAAAATAATGCAATTTGTTTTTAAGAGGAGATTTCTGTTTTTATTAAGAAAACCCGAACAACCAAGGCAGATCTTTTAGAACAGACTTGGAACTTGCCCATATATTGGGCAGATTTTTTTAAATAAAAAATTTGGTACATCACCAGTACTGCACACACATGACTTCGGTTACTTTGTATTGGTTTCTTATTTTTCTGTCCATCTTACACATCCCCGAGGTGGCAGAACTGGGAGTCCTTGTGCAAGGCACTCTCACAGAACCAGATGCATGTCATTACTATTTTGAAACACTTTTAAGAATATTAAATTAATAATTTTATACATGCAAATCAACATACATAATATGTTTAGAAAAAAGCAGAAATTTTGTGTGTTTTGCCTTATATCATGAACCTAATGTTCTTGACTAACACTTTTCTGCATTTCATATATTTATATTTCAGCTCCTTTGTGGGGAAAAACTGAAGCAAATCCAGTGTGCTGTAACAATTTAATAATTCTTATGTGCAAAATAGATGTTCTTTATTTTTCATTTCTAGCCTTAGATGATGCTGAACTGGCTGTCAAACCTTATTTCTGACCGTGGAACTGGAAGCTTCTATTTTCAGTGCATGTACTTGAGACACTAATTGCATGGAATTATGTATTATCTTGTTTTGCAACAAAAAGGAGTTTATGCATCAACTAAAGGAAAATTCAGAAGGTTACTCTAATGTGCTCTATACTAATTTTTTTTGTGACTAGACTTTTTTATTTATTTTGTAGTCCAAGACCATAACTATAGTCTTCCAAAATGATCCAGAGAATCTTTTTAAAACAGCTTTGGAGTTAGGGTGAGGTGCCTTATATTCACTGTGTGCTACTGTCTGATGTTCTTCACTGGCCTAGTCTATAATTCTGCAGTTTTAAACTAACACGTTCTGGATTCTGCCTTTATAATGGCAAGTTTCTCAGATTCTAAGGGTATTTTCTCTCTCAGTTGATGTGTAATCCTGCACTGTTAAGTCACCATCACTGATTCCAGAGAACTGACTCAGATTTTCTACCCTCAATTCAATAAAAACCTTGTTCTAGAGCAAATAAAATGCCAGTTTTAAAGACAGATTTGATTTTTCTATGTATAGTTCATAAACATCCAATGGAGATTAAGCAGCCTTTAATTATTTAAAATGAGATTTAATTTATGTTTAAGTTATCTTAATTGGCCATTTCTCTGTGCATCATGAAGCCACTATATTATGGGGTTTTTGTGGATCTTGTGCCCCTCTGATCATTCTGTAGTACTCAAGCTGCCAATCCCTACAGCTTGATCCATTATTGAATTTGTTTTCTATTTCTATTCCCTGTGCTTGTTGCACACCCTTTCCCTGCAACCTGATCTCTCCCATGTTACGTGGAAGAGAGGTTCCCTTCTCAGGAATCCATTCTGCTCTGACTCCTGGGTGCTGGATTTCTTCTTAACTTGGTGCTGTCCTCTATGATTTCTCATCTAATAGAACCCTTGATCATTTTAACATTCCAGCTCACAAAGAAAACTGCACAAATGGAGTTGTACATCAACAAAGGCACTGTTCATCTCCTTTCCAGATTCAGGGATGTTTCATCTTTTTTTTTTTCATCTTGGCTTTTGTAAATTGATGGTGTGACTTGCATATGCTGTGTTGAATGTTGCTGTGCAAATCCTTAATAAAACACTGCAATACAATAGAAAATTAGTCAGCAAGGGACAGAGTGTTCTCTCAGCAAGTTTGCTGATGGTACATCCCAGCTGGATACAACCCTGTGCAACCTGTTCTTGGTGGCCCTGCTTTAGCAGAGGGGTTGGGTAGATGTTTTCCAGAGCCCTTTCCAGCCCCATCTGTTCTGTGTTTCTGTGACAGTGCTCAATATTTCCCCTGAGACTCTCTCAGCTGAACAGTGTTACTTGTTGGCACTTCCTCTGCAAATGTTCCTGGCCCTGCACTGTGCTCAGCACGAAACTGTGCTGCTTTCAACTCTTTTATGCTCTCATTTCTTTCCAACAGCCACTGTGGAATGTTACAACCCCAGAATGAACGAGTGGAGCTACGTGGCAAAAATGAATGAACCCCACTATGGTCATGCTGGAACTGTGTATGGGGGGTTAATGTACATTTCAGGTAAATTGTGCCTGTGAGATCATCTCTGTGAAACAATTACTTGGCTAACTTTTCTTTTTCAGCAGCAGACAGTACAAGTTAGTCTGTGGTTGCAGTAGGATTGCCATGGTATCAGTAGTGAGCCAGTTTCATATGAAGCCATTCAAACAGCACATGTACTGCAGGCTCCAAAAAATTATTGTAGATAATATTATGCTTAGTAATTGAATAGCTCTGAATTCCAAAGCCGTTACTTTACCAATTAGATTAAAGTTTTCTGTAGCCACATATATAAATTTATATAGCAATAGAATTAAATATAATATGGTTATAATATATAATTATAAATATGTATAACAGTATTGAATAATTACAACATATGATATAGTATAGCAATGTAATTAAACACACCCTCCCTATAAACTTTGGAAAGCATTAGAAATTTTATTACTTTGAAGAACAACATTTGGCTTCATTGAGGTAATGGAAAGGGCTAAGTTCTCATGTTAATCATAGATTATTAACATGATTATTACGTGATACCTGTATTTTCACTCCTTTTAAAATTTGGAATATGCTTTATCCTTTATGTCACTGAGGTTATAGTTTCACTACATTTTTTCCCAAATGAGTTGTCTGAAAATCTGCTATTAGCTTAATTTTTAAAGAAGGTTCAATCTGTCAGTGATCATTGCAGAGATCACAGGCCTATATTCTCCAACTGAAATTTTAAAGCATGTTCTCTTAACAGCCAAACTGAAATCCAGGGCAGGAGGTTGGACAAGGTTGCTTAGCTGACAAGAAGTGGTGGGGAGTTGTGCTGGAGCAGCTTGATTTGGGGGCCCTTGTGCCAGTAGACTAGGAGGAATTTGATTTAGGATTTACTGTAAGGTTCAGGTGCTTATTTTCCTGTGGGCAAGTCCACTGAGCTCCAGTTGTTCTGCTGTTGTCAGTTGTGTTTTGCCCATTTTGCTGGTTTTACTGTAGGTGGCACTTGCATGTGCTGTCTGCTGGTTTTTTCATGTAGATCCCAGGTTTTTCTTTTCCTTTTGTCCTGAAGCCTCTCCAAATGCTTTTGCAGGGAGCTATGGAGAAGGTAAATGCAGAGGGAAAATAGGTAGCTATTAAATGGGAGAATATTTGAAATACTCACTTGAAGTTGATGAAAAAAAATTTCTGATGACAATTCTACAATGTGATAGGATTACTTAAAACACAGTGGCATAGGGAAATGGTTTCTTGATGGTGAGAAACATAACTAGCAAACTCAATGAATGTAAGCAAAGACATAATCTTGCAAAGTAGAAGCATAGGGAGCAGGTTTTTGTTCTTTTAATTGGCCAGTATCAATTGAGTAATGAGGTGCATGTGAGACACGGCTTCTGTCCATATTCCCATTTAATGGAACAAATGTCATTTGAAATGGAGTATTTCTGGGATAGTAATCTAAGCTAGAGTGAAGAAGTTGTAAGGAAGACGGAATTCTTTCAGTAAAATGTCATTTTTTGTATTTAATGCTTATTAGGGTGATCACTACTCTAACATGTGTCTTGTTTCTTTAGGGGGAATTACCCACGATACTTTCCAAAAGGAACTCATGTGTTTTGACCCTGACACAGACAAATGGACTCAGAAAGCTCCGATGACGACAGTCAGAGGTCTGCATTGCATGTGTACTGTAGGAGACAAGCTGTATGTTATTGGTGGAAATCACTTTAGAGGAACAAGTGATTATGATGATGTTCTAAGCTGTGAATATTACTCGCCAACTCTAGACCAGTGGACTCCAATTGCCGCCATGTTACGTGGGCAAAGCGATGTTGGGGTTGCAGTCTTTGAGAATAAAATCTATGTTGTTGGAGGATACTCTTGGAATAACCGGTGCATGGTGGAGATAGTTCAGAAGTATGATCCAGAGAAAGATGAGTGGCATAAAGTGTTTGACCTTCCAGAATCGCTTGGTGGCATCCGAGCCTGCACTCTCACTGTTTTCCCTCCGGAGGACAACACAGGGTCACCGTCTCGAGAGTCTCCTCTTTCAGCACCTTAGAACCATCCCTTGACTTGATGTTGTAGTTAACACCTCTGCACTGCATCATGGAGTCTCTCATTTTTCTTCAGTAGTTTCTGTTAGGCTTAGCCTACAGCATTTCATAAAATTACTGGAAAATAAAAAGACTTTGACATTGTTTGTGCTGTTTGTTTGGCCTAGGATGTCTCTCAAGTGGTTAACAAAAACAGATGTACTCGCCCGAGCCAAATGTGTAACAAATGAGAGGGTATTGTCTATAAAATGTATGAACTAGGTACGTTATTAATGTTGTATGTTGGGTGTGAGGTACCTTATAGCTTACATTTGGGAGCCCAGTGAGTCAAATTTGTATTGAACATGTCACTAAATTTCATGTTGAAATCCTTTTCCTTTCATTTTTGACTGCAGATTACAAGGGTAGGTAGACCACATCAATGTGAACAGTGTCTGAAGGTTGCCAAGGGGCCTGAGCTACCTCCCTCTTTACACAAAGTATTTTTGACATATCTGTTTACCCACCTGGCTTTGTGGGTGCTTTCAGAGCATATGAAGTTTCTTAGGCAGAGGGAAGAAATAAAATGATTTTAAAATATTAGCACTGTACAGGAGCGGACCTTGTAGAGCCGGGAGTTTTTTATAACATATATCAAGTGTTTTTTCCTGAGTCACTGAATGATGCTTCAAACAAAACATCTTCAATATGTTTGTGTTTTTTAATTTGGGTTTTTTTCCAGGAATTGGCTTCCGCTTGCATGGGAGCACACACTATTAACAATTGGGAATTCAGTGCAGTTGTGTATTCTGTTGTATGGCTGTACTGAATATAGGTAGTTAAGGGCTAGAAACAGTAACTTAAGCCACTGAATTTGACCAAATGGCTCCATCCAATCAAATTTAATCTACCTTTTCTCCTTTGCTGTTGAGATACCTTGCATAATGTCCTCTGTATAGTCTCAGTAAATAAGGTTATTTAGCACAAAATGCAGCTTCAGTGAGAGAGCTGCTTTTGCTCAGTGAACCTGGACTACCACGTTTTACCTTCTTTTGTTCAATAAAACTTTTAACTGCAGTTACCCAGTCTAAGCTACCTCATTAATGTATTTGGTTTTCTTCCTCTGCCTCACTGTCTCCAGGATACGCATTACGTATATCCATGTGGGTAGATGAATTTGCTAGGAAACCAATGCAGAAGTGATCATGAATGGGTATTTTTGACCTACTTTTAAGAAACTATTTTGGTCTGATGTGTTCATTTTTTTGTTAGGGACTGATGAAAAAAACAGTCCTAATGTTTTTTCTTTGGAGAACTGCTTATGTATGCAGCCATGTAAATCCACAGGAATCTTTACCTGCTCCAAAATACAGTGCCCTGCTGACAAACTGCAGCTCTGATTATGTCATTGTGCTTGTTCTGAACTTCCCATCATGTTATGAATCATTCTGCTAATGAACAGTCACAGGGGGAAACTGTTTAAACCAGCTTATTGTGTTACCTATTAACAATAACCAAGTAAAGCTTAATAGACTTTTGTTGGGAGTTTGCTATTTGTGTTTTGTCCCTGCTTGATGCATCAAGCAGCAGGATTACCGTGGTGTCAGTTTTGGAAGTACTGATATTTATTCTTTGTGCAGTTTACTAGTAATGGTCACTACCAAAATCTTCGTGTAAGCTTTAGGTTTCATAATTGTTTTGGTTAAAATCAAAAGCAATTCTTCCTCTTTAAAAAACTGAAGTCTTAATTCCATGTGGCTGTGCAAGGTTGTTGCAGGTGGAATAGTGGCACCAGTGAAGATGAATTGAACCATCACCCTAAGAATGCTCTTCTAATGCTGTGCAAAGCTCTGGATAGAAAAGCTCGTTGTTTAAGGATTTGTCAGTCATTTAAGTGTCACATGCTACTAATTTTTTTTCCAGCCAAGAGACAAGATTTTAGACCCTGCTTGAGTTTAAATCCATGAAATACATATTCAGTGTCTCTTTTATTAATTAAACTGAAAACTACTTGAAGGACTTGCAATTCCTTTAGGATAATGTAAATATATCCTGCTCTTTGTATGCTGGGGATGAGGGCCACACTGTTTAAAAGTGGGTATCTTCTCTGGTATTCTCTGTTTGGATGAAGCTTAACATGGGTTCTGATCATTCTGAGGTGGTTTAAAGTTGGGATGTCAGTTTTGTGTCTGAGCCTTGAATAGCCAGGAGCTGGTATATGGCCACAATGTTGAGTTAGTTTGAGTTTTTTTTTAAGTGACTCATTATCTGTTATTCGCAAAGTGAAAGAATTATTTTTGAACATTTTGTCATCAGTGGATTAAATGTAGTGCTTCAATCAAATTAATCTTTGGGGTTTTTTTTGTTTGTTTTTTTTTTCTTTCTTTTAAATCTCCCTCTGGATTAAAGTGTTTGTAATGACATTAATTAACATTTCTTCACTAGGATTGAAAAGCAAACATGAAAGACTTGCCCAAAACTGCAAACTGGTTTCTTCTGTAATGTGGTATAAAATGACTTGATACTCATTGCATCTTTCTTAACCAAAGCATAAGAAACCCTTTCCGTCTCTGAATGCACAGCTGTAGGTGTACATATGGATACAGCAAATACCCATCTCCATATCCAGTCAGGCTGTCTCTTCATAAATCTTGAATTTTCTCATTTTGCAGTTGTAGTACTTAAATCAGAAAAGCATCTGGATAAAAAGCAATTATAGCTATTTGACTTGAATGAAATTAGACTACATGGTGTGCCAGCTGGGAGAGCCATGGGAGCTGCCTGCCCTCTCCCAGTGATGCAGACACACACTGCAAAATTCATTCAGACTTGGCTTTTTTGGTGCCCAATTTTAGCAGCAAATGCCGAAAGTGCTCACTTCCATAATGCAATTTGCCCAAAGGCCCATCTGATATCCCTGCAAAACCCAGCACTATGACTGCAGACATCCGAGATGACATTTCCCTTATTCTGTGTTTTGAGACAGGACAAGAATGATGGGGAAGAAGACCTGGGAAAATCCAGGTTATGTAAAGTTTCTTTGCTCTGTTCACATCAGAGTTCATCATCTGCAGATATCCATTTTTCTGTATTCCCCTCCCCTTAGAAAGTTGTAAAGTCCAAGGACCCGGTCTAGGGAAAACAATTCCTGCCAGGATCCCCCCAGTCTCGTGGCTTCTTGGGATAATGGAGTTGTGCTGAGGGATGAGCACTGGCACAGCAGAACGTGGCTGTGTGACAGCCTGGCTGTGACTCGAGAGGCCTCTGTGTGGTAGAATCACTTTACCTGTTCTCAGGACAAAAGTGAGTTGTTTTCTTTTAAACAATGCTAATTTTAAATTGCTCTTTCTGTTTCTGAGGAGTGGGATCTCTAAGGAGTAGCATTTTAGTTACAGTCATAAGCTCAAAACAGTAGTCTGGTCCTTCAGTGGAATAATGGACATCATGGGTTAGGGCAGTTTGCAAGCAGATAAATAAAGTTCTTCCTAAAGGTTTACAGTCTTAATCTGATGGGCTGGTTGGACATCAAAAAATAATTTGATGCCACAGCAACAAGTGCAGTACAATGTCTGTAGAAGTTTCCAACCAAAGAGTTGGGCATGATCTGATCTGGAAAGATCACAGCACTATGGAAGATCACAGCACTATTCTTTGCAAAATTCGTTCTGCCTACCAGAAATTTTCCTTCTTAATTTGCCCTCAGGTGTTGATTACCTTTACGCTGGTGGCTGACTCTGCTGGTCACTGGTTTTTTAATCCTTTGGTTTTGTAGCTCACATCCCTGTTATTTCCTCTGCTCCTGATCAGAACAGATAAAGTAGAGCCTTTTTTAGTGGCACTGTCCTTACATCAAGGGAGAAAATAGCCCATTGTTGATAAATGTATTCATAATTCAGCTTGTGCATTCTTGGAAATACAGTTTTAAGCAGTTTTAAGCTAGTAAAAGGTGTGTCCCTTTCCTCCTGGCTTGCACCTTACGTGATGTGTGGAGGGTTGTGTGTAGAGGTTACCCAGAGATCTGGAGGGAGAGTCAACTTCTTTTGTGGCACTTTATGCTTTCCATGCTCTGTGAAAGTGTTCTTTACTTTCACACCATATGTAGCTTATCGGGTATTTTTATTTCGGTATTTTAGTTTAAATGTGAATAATGATTCTTTGTGTGCAAATGCAGTCAGAAAAAAGTCTTAAAGGGCAGAGTTACACTTTGCTTAATTGATAGTTATTGGTCCTGTGATTATTGCAGGAGCCCTTTAGCTGTGAAAAGGTGATTGCAGTTTGAGAGCAAGCTAGGAAATCCAGATGGCTTTCCTGCCCATCACCAGCTCACATGTTCTTGTTGCCAGTCTTTTACAGGTCATTAAGGGAACTTTTCTCAGTCCATAGGCTCCGTATTTTAATCTCCAGCTCTGTTGGACCTGCTGATCACCCGCTCTGGGGAAAATGTGGTGGGATGTGGGATCTTACTGAAACAACATGGCCAGTCTTTTTCAGGAATTCCACCATCAGTGGCACACAGGAGTCCTCCAGAGTTCTTTAATGACCTGGAAACGTGTATAGATGATGTAGCCCAGGTAACCTGGGAGTGGTGCTACAGCAGGAGCCAGAAGTGGTTGACATTCCTGAGGGGAAGGTCTCCTACTATATGTATTACTTTGGCTCGAGTGCTGTTTTATCCCCCATTTTTGGGAATATTTATTGCTGCTTTTTGAGTTTTTAACTTTTTATTAATGAAATGAGTAATGCCTCTGAGTCTGTAGCGGAAGGAAAAGGTTCAGGTGGCTCTTTCAGAACTTCATGCTATCAGTCAGTCCACATAGTTATTAAATCCTCTCTATTGGAGCTGTTTCCTAAGTGTTTAAAAGAAATTGGATTGTTGTGTGAAAAGATCTCAGATGAAAATGTGTTTGGGACTGGTACAGAAAGGCATATTGTTTTAGAACTTTTTGTCATGGTTTAGAGATTAGTTTGGACTTTGAACTCCAAACTGAATAGGGAGTGATATATATATATATATATCTTTTTTTTTTCTTTAATAACTTATAGATGGCTTAAGTGAGTTAGAGCTCAGTTGTTTGTACCTGCTTGCACTCTTGGCTGGCCTGTTGCTGTATCCTCCCTCAGACCACAGCATTCTGTGCTGTCCGTTTCCTTGTGTGAGAACACCTCCTGTCTTCCCTGCTGCCTGTTGATTAGGTTCCAGAATAAATCTTGGATTCTTACATCTAAAGTACCTGTGGAGCTAAAGACCATGTGGAGCTGTGGATTGAGGGCCATGGCTTTGACATTTAATTCCCCACCAGCCCCTCACTGCTTTGCAAGATTTTCCCAAATCCAGCTAAACTCTGTGTGCAGGAGCCAATCTCTCAGGCTGAAAATTTTAGTAACTTGGGCATCTAAAGACCACCAGAGTATCCTTGTTCTCTTTTCAAGGAAAGTTGTGCACTCGCGCTGCTGAGTGCACTGGAAGGGGGCAGACACAGGAACTCCTTGCGTAACCACACTTTTTGTTGGCCTTTGATTCTGCTCTTTCTTCTGTGCCCAGATGGAGATCGTGGGAGGGAAGGTCAGGGTTTGGTCACACTTTCCAGCTCTCAGTAGAGAGCAATTTTGTTTATTCTCATCTGTTTGCACAACACTGCAGGAAAAAGAACTGTAGGAACATTTCAGATTTTAAACATTGTCTCACAGAACAGTATTCATTAATAAAGGAAAAATTAGTCTGTTTTAACGTGTGTTCCTCATAACCAGGATTGTTCCAAAATACTTGGCTTCTGTAGAATTAACAACTTTGCCTTTACCTCCCTTGTTCAACATTACTGTAAAAAAAAATTGCTTGGTTTCTTTTCCATTTGTTTTTCATTGCTTGTAACCTTTTCTTAGAAATGTGGAAATAATTTTCCTTACATGTTTTATGCACCGAAATAAACACACCACTGATCACCTGAGTCCCCTCCCCATGTTTCTTACTCAGTGCCTCCAGTGTATCTTTCCCTATTTTTACCCAGATGTTTGACAGTTGTCAATAAATACCACTGCAGAGTCATAAAACTCCTTCTGATGGGTGCTGCATTGTTAGTTGGATTAAAGAGGGGTCATCTCTTTTCTTAAACACTTCTAGAAAAAAATTGCTTTGAAGAACAGGCCTGCCCTGTTTCATACATTTAAATACAGATTGTTTTGGCCTGTGCTTGTTAACGTTAGTTTTGAATATTTGACTCTTTCAGATATGTAATAGCAAGGAGTGCCTACAACAGCTGTTTACAGAGTGTGTGTTTCCTGCTTGTATGTGGGTGAGGCACTGGCTGGCGAGCTTTCCTTGGCCCCTGCCTGCAAGGTTCCCTTCATACCCAGAAAGGGAGTGATGTTCTTCCATCGTCAGGGGACTGCCCTTGTGTGGCTAAAGAACCACAGTCAGGAGCAGTGGACTTGGAAGGAAAATCAAAGCAGCTCCCTAATTGCAGTTAAAGCACAGCCCAAGTTTCCAGAAAGGGAAGAGAGAGCTGCTGTCCCTTAGGCACATTTTGTCAGGAGTTGAGGATATTAGCAATGAAAGGATTGTTGCTGTAAATAAAGACAATAAAATAAATCCCCAAAACAGAGAGAGATTGCTTCTGTTGATATACCACACTATTAATATTTGACTTTGTGTGTATATGGGATGTCTCAAGTGCTCATATCACATAAGTGATGCCCTAGTTCCCATTAGCCACAGTGTTTTCTATCTAGTCAATTCTGAATAATGTTTTTAAATCACATAGAATATTAGAGGATACACTTTTCTTGGTTTTTTCCTAAGCCTTTTTTCAAGAGAGTTTACATATCCAGCCATTTCAGCATCACTGCATTTAGTCAAACCCAGGAAACATGAAATGTCAGATCTTGGTTTGTCATTCAGGTCTTTTTGGAGATTCTGCTTCTCCTTTTCACTTTACAGAGTTTTAAGGAAGGCATGTTTCTTCCTGTGGCGAGAAGAAACAAAGAAAAGGAACATCAGATGCAACTGAATGGTGGTGTCTGCTGACAGCAGCTCTGCCATTTGGGACAATTTTATGATTTTCAATCCTGTCAAATTTATCCTGTGTAATAACCCAAGAGGTTTCTATTTGGCCTGCAGTGACACAGTGCTGGGAAAGGAAAAACCCAAACATCTTTGCATTATTCCCTGCTCTGTGACTTTTGTTTTACACCATGGAATAACAATGTCTATCTCCTGCACTGAGGCAACAGAGCCTCACCTCCCATCCCTGCCCCTGTCGGGGTGGCTTCAGTGCCCACTGTGCCAGAGCTGCCCAGAGCCAGGGGCCATCTGTGGCCACCTTGCCCCAGCTGGGCTCCAGCCGAGGCTCTGGGATGGAGTGAGACTTCGGTGCTGCTGTGCCCCTCTGAGCAGGGACCAGCAGCGTTCCACTGTGGAAGCAGAGCCATGAAAATACCTTCATCCAGCTGCACGGAGAAAGAATTTTCTTTTTTTAATCTTTGATTGTTCATCAAAATGCTTTGAATCTTGGCTCTCCAAAGTGTAGGACAAATTTGAGCTGCAATCATTGCATGTATAGGTCACTAAGAGCATGTCTGAATGATCTCATCTAGTTTTAGCATTCATCAGCCACTGATTTTGGAGAGAGGTGGGGAGTCCTTCCCCCTCCAGTTTTCTGCCGAGTCCTTAAATATTCCTCAGACATGTTGTGAGTCTGATTCCAGACAGGTTGGGCCATGCAGAGGTTTAAGTAGTTAGGGAGACTAATAGTTGACAGAAACCTCTTTGTGTCACCAAAAATGTCCCCTGTACTTAGGGATGCTGAGGAGAAAAAAGCTGCAACCTTGTTTGCTCTCCCTATCCTTACTTCCTCCCCAAAGAAAATCCATCTTCATTGTAAACCAGCATTTTCATTAGAGCAGGCATCAGAATGGGAGTTTTAAAAGATGCTTCACATCCTTCATCTCACTCTTCATTTTCACTGTCTTTTCAAAATTAAGATGAATTTTTTTGTCTTAACATTATGTGGCATGAGAGACCAATGCCATTCAATAAACAGCTGCAGCTTGGAACTTACAGCAGAAACTACACTTCTTAAAGAATCACATTTTACTTTCCTCTTCCATATTTATGGTTATAAATGTGGACTTTCCGGAATTTAGATAACTTGATAGAGATGACATATGGTCTTTAGGACAAATTCCAGCTTCATTAACAGTTCACTGGCTGAAGGGAATAGCAGTCTTTCATGAAGTCTAAAATCAGCTTGTCAATTAGCAAACAAACTAAAAATTACTGGAGTTTCTTTTTGCAGAAGCTTCTGCTCTGAGTCTTCTCCCTACATCCCACCTAGAGCTGACTTTGCAGCATCAAAGAATTACACCCTGTGTTCATTGTTACTGCTTTGCCACTGGAAATGGGTCAGGGTTAAGCAGAAGAATCTCAATGTGTGCAATGCAAATATGAAAGCTGAGAGGCAAGCGAAACTAAATGAGCACCGTACTGTGAGTGGGAGGGATGTGCTGGAAGAAGCCCTGAATGTTGTAGCTGGAAGGCAAAACCAGTGCCTGAGAGCAGGAGTGCCATGAATCTCCAGGGAGAGGTGATGTCCAGCAGGGTGGCTCCTCAGTTTCCCAGTACCCAGCACTGCCATTTGTTCAGGCTCTGGATGGGGATGTGGGAGGGCAGGGCCAGAGTCTGGGAGTGGCACCCTTGGCCTGGCCTACCCAGGGGCTGGGTCTTGCTCAGGGTTATGGTACATCTTTATTTTCCTAGTTCCATTTGCTGGAGAAAGACCTTTCTCTTTGCTGTTTCTTTTTTAAGCCACCTGTGAAGCCTGTATCCCCTTACATGTAAAATGTGAATAAATAATTTATTACACTCTTCTGAAGCTGGTTATCAGCTAAAGTTTGAAAGACTTGTTTTCTCCAACTGTTTATTGGTATTACTTTTTGTTTTTTCTCAAAAGCCTTAACATTTTGGAATTTACCTGACGGAGGATGGGGAGTCAGGTGACATTTTTGACGTCAACAACAGAAACTGTGCTGTCAAGTGGCTGAATTGGCCACATAATGAAGACATAAGAGAACTCATGACCATGGCTATTTTATGAAAGATATAGCTCTTGAACTGCTGTAAGTAACAGGGTTCATCACAAGAGCAAGGGAATGAAGTTTGCAGTGATCAAGTATCGTGTGGTGCAGCCTGCCCCTCCCAGCTCTGAACTCATCCGTGTTGGTTAATGCCTCTGCAAAATGCTGTGTGTGGCTGCTGTGGGGGGAACCATCAGCCCCTGAAGCCACCTGTGCTGCTCCTGCTAAAGGTGGGATGCACCTTGGTCAAATTCTAGCTTGTACTCTCTAACTGTGGACTTTATCCACGGGATTTGACAGCCTTCAGAGAAAACACTTCACCAGAGCAGTAAGTAAAGCCATTTGCCAAGGCTGTGACCCCACTGTCTGCAGATCCTGGACAGCACAACCTCAGATGTGTGATGCTGAGGGGTGGATACTGATGGCCTCTTGTGCCTTTCAAAACTGGGGGTAACATTTTGGAAAGACCCCATCAGATGACTGTAAAGTAGGTTCTTCTCTGGCTTTGTTACCTGTTGCTTGATTGCAGGGTGGGTAGGGGGGTGAGAAGCCAGAGCATTGTAATGTAAAGAGAGAGACCTCAGGTATCCTGAATTTGCTAACACCAGAAATGCTCATTTGGGTTTGTCAGATAGCTCCTCAGTTTTCACTTTGCCCTCCCAGTCCTGACTCCTTTGCTTGGAAACACAGAGATGATTCCATGTCTGACAGCTCTGAATCCTGGAGGGAAGGATTTCCCCACAGGCAGCTCTGCTCCTGCAGCTCAGAGCAGCTGGGAGACTCAGCTCCTGTTCCCATCGCACTGCTGAGATGGCAGCAAGGACGAGGTCACAGCACACAAGCTGAACTTCAATAATTATTTCAGTAACTCTGCTAATTATAGTGGAACTGAGCTGGAAGTGTTCCTGTCTGAAAGACCTGAGCTGCAGGAAGCCACCTACTTTTTCTCTATAACTCAACAGAAACTGGGCTTGCTCCTAAGCTCAGCCAATTTTGAAACCAACCCTTGTGTGGACTTGCAGTGGTTAATTCCCATCTCCACTGTCAGATGGAAACTTCCAGGGCTGGTGGGGATGATGGAGCGTGCAGAGGAGCTCGCAGGCCCCTCGCGTGTTGTCTGCTGTGCTGTCTGCTCTGTATTTAGGCTGTCTTGTCTTGCTAATCACATCACATCTGTCAGCTCTCTGTGGCTAGAAACAAACTGTAAACAAGATGTCAAGGTAGAGTGGGATGAATTGTTCTAAAGTAGGGACAAAAAATCAAACCATCTTGAATGGCTGAACAGCAGCTGAATGTTCCTTTTAAAATTATTTTTAGTGCATATTTCATCATAGCTAGTGGATGATGGTTTATACATGAACATTTGGTTGTAAAGGTGTGCACCACAGTGGCAAATCTAAAGCAGTTTCATCCCTTCTCCTTCTCAGGGCCTGTAGCAAGTGCTTTACCAGTTTTCCACCACTGAGACACTGGAAAGGGCTGCAGCAGTTTAGTTGTGACTTGTTCTTGCAAACAACCCCACAAGCAACACCAGCAGCATTTGCCCTGTTCACTCCCTGCAGAACACCTGATATTTCTGTGCTTCATTCACCAGGTTGGCCCAGTAGCCGGACTCAGTGATATGATCACAGACAGTCCAAGAGAAAATATGTCCTGTAGGCACACATGAGATTTACAGTTTACTTATTCAGTAAAAGTTTCTTTTGGTACTAATTAGAACTAATTTTATTTACTTCTTAGAATTTCTATCACAAATAATTGTGTATTCTCAGCTGAAAAAAGCAATGAACAGGAAGGATGTAACAGGGGAAGTGTTTTTCCTCAGTTGAAGAAGATGCAATGTTAAATACTCAGAAGCTATGGTTTATGTTCATTTAAGGTCTATTTTCCTTCCAGCTCCAGTGAAGGATGTGGAACGAGGTAAAATATTTGTGTGTGAGTCACAGATCAGATTTACATGTCTTGATGGAAAGTTATTTCAAATAATTTTAGGCTTAGAAAACAAATCTGGAGGATGTTCCCAGCATTTCTATAGGCATATGAACAAGTTTTGGTTGTGACCATTGCCAAGCAAGGAGTGAACAGTTCTCACCAAAACAATTTGATAAAATTACAGGTAAAATTAATTTTATGAAAGCTACAGTGATTTTTAAAGAAATGTTAGGAAAAATACTGCTTATCTTTCAGTCTGTTTGGAAGATCTTAGGGTTTTGCTGCCAGAGAAGCTCTCAGGTCTTTAAATGTCCTTTGGAAAGGCTGCTGGTACCTGAGACCTTCAACCCCCTCACGGGACACAGCTTCCTCCAGGCAGGGGAGCATCTCCCCTGCAGGCTCTGCTTCCAGCTGTGACAGGGGCTGGATTCAGCAATTTTGGGCAATTTTGGGCTGCCTGTGGTGTTTCCAGCTGCTCCTTACTGAACTGGCCTTCTGGATTGGGTGATGGACAGAGAGGAAGAAAGGGAGATTCTGGCTAGCCCCATGCTCAGCACGCTCGTGGGAAGTGCTTTGTATAGTCTTAATTCCCAGTTGTTTGCTTTAACACTTCTGCAAACATATATTCTTTCAGCAAATTAAGCCTTTATGTGGAAGGGCAATGCAGGGCTCAGGCTGCATCTCACAGGCTGGAGAATTTCTGCAGGAGTGATGTGACAGCATGGAAAAATTAAAAACAAACTGCCTGTAATTCAGGGTCAGCATCTTGTGATGAAGAGACATTGGAAATCTGAGACTTAAACGTTTAAAAACTGAGCCTGACACAGTGTAGAGCTCTTCAGTGAGGTGGTGATTCCAGGTGGCAAAACCCTGCCAGCTCAGTGCAGCTCCTGTCAAGAACCTCCAAGATGTGCCATAAAGGAAATAAAAGGTTGTAGCTGTGGGTACAATGCATGGTCTGAGCACAGGGGGTGGGGTAGGGGCTAATTTATACCTGCACAAAGATTATTGCTGGTTTTGTGCATGTAGTGATCTGGTGGTTCTTTTGTATTCTCACAAGAAAATAACTCATTACTCTGACTGGTTTTGCCCCTCAGAAAGGCAGAGAGCCATAGTTTAGTTTCTTTGATGTATTTTTCATGTATATTAATCTGTGCTGTTGTATTGAATAGGAGTTACCATAATTTGCTAATGAGAATCGCTGTGTTCCCAGAGACAAACCAAGAGTATTTTTAGCAAGGGGATAGACTAACGAGGTCACCAAGAGGATACGTGCTTGAATGAACTCTGGCTATTTAATATACAGACATTTTGCAAAGGATTAGACATTGCAAATCCACTGGCCTTCCCAAGTAGGATAACTATCACTTTGAAATTATATTTAATTGTCCACTCTTGACTTTTATGTCATTTAGTGTGTCTAGCCATGCTATTAGTGACTTACATCAGGAAAGGCCTGCTGTGACCTTACAATACACAAACCTCTAGAGAGTTCCTCTTTATCCTTCTCTCCAGGCAGTCTGTTGTTCAGGAATAAAGACTTGGCATAAAGGAAATAAAATTTAGCTGTACCAGTGGGAGAGGGAGGGGCAAAAATCAAAGGCTATTTTTATGTGTAGAAGAGCCCTTGAGGCTGATGGTTTTGGAATACTTGGATGTGTCTGATGGCCTGGAGCCCGCTGAGCTCAGGATCCAACCTATCTCAGAGAAGGTTCTGAAGCTGCCACTGTAGAAATGAAACTTTAAGGCCAAGAGATCTCTAGGAAAAAAAGGCTAGGAATAGGGATTAAAATACTTTCTTAAAAATAATTAAAGCCAGAGGTTTAGCAGTAACTGCAAAATGGGTTAATTCCCAATTGGAGTTGCTTCTCACTAAGTATGTAATGGCCTGAGAGCCGACACAGCCCTCCCATCCAACGGCACTAAATGAACTCCTGATGGCTTTTCTCCAGCAGGATTAAAGCTGCCTCCCCCAAATTAAAGCTGTCTTTTTTCATGTAAGGAGTGCAACAGCAGAACTCACTGGCATGGTGAGCAAGCTGATCAGATGACTAAATGCCCTTGGTCATGGAAATGATCCTTGAGGGCTGGTTGCAAATGCTCAGATGGGTGCATCTGCCTACAGCAGGAGGATCACCAGGGCCTGGAGCACCACGGCCTGGCATTCCAGAGAGTGAGGCCTCAGGGTCCCAGATGTCCCTGGAGGAACAGCTCTGTTCCACTGGGGCCCCAGTCCTGGGGGAAGAGCTGCAATTAAAGCACCCATGCCTGTCCATGGAGAGCAAGAGTCCCAGCTCTGGGAGAGAGTGGAACGTGGAGATCACTGGCATGGCAGACTCAAGGCAGCAATCCATCACAGCTGCCATCGTGAGGGGCACAAATAAAGGGAGCAAAGTCACTGGGAGCAGGAGTTTTAAATAATGTCAATATGTTCTCAAGGTGAGAGTTTGCTTTATGTAATTGCTCTGGGGCACCTGTGCTCCTTTTGCTTAAGGTGGATGCACTTGTCATTGCTAATCAATTGGTAAATACCAGCACTATGATTCCTTTTGTGTCTGCACAGGCACAGGCTGCTCCTCTGCAGCTGCTGGCTTGGATGGAGCCTGAGACTTCAGCAGGAAAAGTGATGAAAGGACCTGCCCTGCCCAATCTGCTCTATGGGAAGCTCTTGGGTACATGTTAAATCACAAAAATCCCAGCAAGCTGGCAGCTCAAGCTCTGCCTGTGGGATCTCTGGGGGGAAAGTGCAGTGATCGGTCATCCATCACTGTAGAGTTTTACTAAGATAATTTTAGTTCTCCTTCTTCAGGTGAGAAGACCAGAGCTGGTGAAAGGGATGGTGTGAGCAGGGTCACCTGCTGCCTCCAGCAGGGAGAGCTGACTCAGCTGAGCAGCTCCACAGTGGGAGGCAAGATTGAGTCTGCCTTGGTGGGAAGGAAAAAACAGAGTATGTTAGAAATCTAAAAAAGTAAAGGGATAAGGAGAGCAGTAACAGGAGAAAGGGAGCATTCAACAAAGGGGAAAGATGTGCAGGAGAAAAGGTTCTTTGATATCTTTCCCAGAATGTCTCAGGTGCTGGCCCCATCAGGCAGCATGTCCTCTGCCCTTGCATGCTCCTGCACTGGCATGGCACCAGCTCCTAAATCATGCTTTGGAGAGTTTCAGTTTCAGGATTTCTGATCTCTGTGTTGGCAATTCCAGGGAGGACAACTACTGTGGGCACAGTGGGCAAGCTGCACCTTCTCAGTGCTGGAAGTGGGAGCAGAGCTGAGCCCTCTGGTTCCCTCTGGCCTTTGCACTTGCCATGGCTGTGAATCTCAAACCTCAGGTGACAATGATAATGTCATAGGCAACAAAAAGTGGTAATAAAGAAAATAAATCAATGTCAAAATCCATGGTTCTAATTACTTATATGTGGTATGACACCCCGGAATTGTAATTTCCAATTTCATCCTCCCTGGCTGACCACAGATACAAATTCATTCAAGTAGCAAGGAAGGAATTAAGTGTTAATTTTATAAAAAGGAAAGGTTACTAAGGATTTAAATTAGATTTTTAAATTAAGTATAAATCTGTAAAATGTCTTTCTGAGTGTACCCAGCTTCTGTCCTTGATAATTCCCTGCAGCAATAAAGCAAAGTGGTATCAAGTGTCTGGCAAAGTGCCAAGGCAGTAGCCCCGTGCAGCAGGACAGGAGACAGCCCGAGCTGGGAGCATCTGGAAGTGCTGGCAGGAGTATCTGGGTGCAAGCTATGGCCTGGGCTGGGCATCACCCTTCACAGGGCTGTTCTTGGCAGCAGGGTATTGAGGCTGGCGGATCAAGTCTGAAATGGGGATTTAAAAGCCCTTTCTCTGACAGAGTATCCGATTGTGCTCTGTAATTAAAGATCGTGGTCCCTGCAGCTCTGCCTGTGGAGAAGGAGGCAGACCCTGAGTGCCTCTGCTCACTGCCCTCTTATCTTCCTGGTGTGGCTGAGGAGGCTTCAGAGACCTGTCACAGCACAGATAAGGACAGAAGCAAATTAAGATTTAGGAATTTCTTCTGGGACTTTCCTGGGCAAAAAGAGGTTTTTAATTGGTTTTCAATTCTGCGGCAGCCAAAGATCTTTAATTAGGTTTTACATCATTCTCCGTTATCGCTCTCCTTTTCTATGTTTAGCCCACTGTGATTTGGGTTTCTTTAAACAGATAAAAAAATCACGACTTGTCTTTGTTTTCAAAAATCAAGGTGCTGAGCAATTTTATGTAGGTGCTAATCAGCAAATGAATTGTTGAAACTTAAGCTGGCTAAAGACAGTGTTTTAGTCTAATGCTGCTGTATTTAGCTTGTCTGGTAAATGTAGTATTAAAAGCCTCATAACTTTATTTTTAATAATGTTTTTTCTCTTTGTACTATTTAGCTGGCAAACTGGCTTTAAAGTTTTCATCTGAAGCTCCCTTTTTTAAACTCACTTTCCCAATTTTTAAAATCTTTAAAAAAACCTTACAAATATCCGACTTTGCAGAGCTCTGATGTAGCATCAACATTTTACAGAGGTAATTTTGGCAAAAATACAAAAAAGAAAAGTATGCTTGTATAATTTTTAATGAATTGGGTTTTTAAGTGGAGCTCCTGTTCTGCAGAGTAATAGCTGACTGATGGTTGCTGGCTTTCAGTCAAGCTGGGGAATGGACCATTCCCTGGTGCCTAAGGCAGAACAGCCTCTGGAAGGCAAGCCCTGACCAACACCTTTCAAAATCAGTAAAAATTATATTTCTGTCCTGAGCAGATTTAGGTTTGGACAAAAAATCCATCAATACTCTGCTAAGAGTCCAGGTGGTGGATGATTGCTCAACTCCAGACAATATATTTGTTAAAATCCAGCCAACCAACCAAGGGTGGAACCACACTGTCACTCATCCTGTCTGGCTGAATATGAACTAACTCCTGAGACTAAATTATTTTCTGGGTGTTTCCTTTGATTTAACTGGAATTACCAGGAGTGAGTGCTGCTCTGCTTTATGCATGTTGTCAGGAAATACACTTTTTAGTAGATGGGAAAATTTGTCTCTGTATACTGACTTTCTCTATCCCCAAAAGCATTTTTATGCCCAAAATCTGCAATGATTTTAGGAGTTGCTCTCTCCCCTGTGTTCACATCTGCGTGTGGAGGATGTGATGATATGTCTTAGTAGTGGAGTTGTTCTTTATCATGGTACAGGCAAAAAAATGTGGGTGAATGTGAGTGAAGGTGAGCCTGGGGAGCTTCTTGGAACAAATGCCCTGCTCAGAGGAGTGTCCCATCTTCATCCAGAAGATGCAGCACCAACCTGGGATGAAACTGTAGCTGCCAGCACCTGTCCAGGACCATCCATGGACACCATGGATGTTGTTTTTCTCCTTGTGACCAGCAATGCCATTTTGGCCACACTTCCAGTCCCCACAGCTTACACAAAACCCTGGATTCCTTGGGCATGGGTACCCTGTGCCTGTTCAACTCCCAGCAATGTAAAACAGGAGGTTAATCCCAATTGCAATGAGGGCTTATATTAATAAATAAATTATTGTACAAGAGCTTTATCCAGAGGAGGGGAAAAACCCAAACTGTGGTTAAATCACATTAGTTCCACTATTTAAATTTATTATTTAAAATTATTATTCCATCTGCATGGTAGAAGTTGCTGGCTTTGCTAGTAATTCCCTTGAAGAAAATCCTTTACACGTGCATCCAGGTGCTGCAGGGTCTGAAGGGAGACACTGCTGCCTTTGGCTTGTGGAATGGGACAGACCTTGTGCTTCAACACTGTTGAACATTAGTTAGATAATGAATCTCTGCTCATTAGTCAGCATCCATGGCTACACAGTTTGCTCCACCCTCTCTCCAGGGTATGTTCTCCTCATTGTCTGATGGATTTTCTTTCAGGACAGCCCCAGTTCCGCACAGCTGCCTGCCATGCTGAACACATCTGGGCAGCAGGAAGAAGTTCCCTGAATTTGTCTCTACTCTTTTTCCATGGAGG
The DNA here is from genome assembly GCA_025920805.1 of Petroica traversi. Lineage (NCBI taxonomy): Eukaryota > Metazoa > Chordata > Aves > Passeriformes > Petroicidae > Petroica > Petroica traversi. Next base: position 7,687,130 of record JAHLSL010000024.1, on the reverse strand, counting down.
AATTCACATCCCACCAGTGCTCTCTGGGAGGTTCAGTGCTCCCCAACATCTTGAGAGTGGCTTTGTTGCTGCCTCTCTGCCTGTGTTTCAGCCACTCATTACTGCTTAGGGGCTGCTGATAAAAATGTGTATTTGGCAAGGGAAAGCCTAAGGATATTGCAGTATCTTGTACAAACACTGCAGTGCAGCCTCAGAAAGGGCTGATGGGTGACCAAAGTGTCTGCAGTGCTGCTGGTCTTCCTTGGGACTGCTCTAAGACATGAAGGGATCAGTTTGGAGGGTAGATTTCCTTGGACAAAATTGGCAAACTGAGAGTGATGAGAAGTTCTGGGTATTTTGCTTTCTATCCTGGGAAATGTTTCAGAGAGCGGATGCTCAGCAAAATCTGTTGCTCAATGCTGACTCCACAACTGATCCAAAATAGCAGTAATCTTTCCAAAGATATTTATAAAAAGGTTTTCATGCTTAAAAAAATCCTGTGGAAATACTTCTATTAACTTCTGTTTATGCCCTGTCTTGTAATATTTTTTCTTTTTGGGCTTCTTTGAAAATTGTGGTATTTTCAGTTAAAATTCAGTGGGAAAGAGTGAAAAATGCCTCCTGTTTTTTTTTCTTTTTCTGTGTGAAAACTGCAGATTCTGATGAGCAGATGTTCTGTACCAGATGAGAGAAGCTGGGTGGCTCTGCCTGCCCTTGGAAGAGCCCAGGAGTCTCTGTGCCCCAGGTTGCTGCAGTTTGGGATCCTGCTCATGTCCCTCAGCTCGCCTTGAAGTTGCAGAGGGATTGGGGTGGTTTTGGAGGCAAAACCATCAGCTCCCCTCAGCCAGGCCATAATCCTGCTCTGGGGAAGTCCTGCAGTGGCAATGAGCAGGGTTTGCATTCCCCATGCTGCATCTGGGTGTCAGGGAGTTCCTGTCTGAGCTTTGGTCCCCCAGCCCGGGGTTCATGGTGCTGCTGCTTCGGGAATGAGCTCCTGTTTGTCTCAGTGGACACTGCCAGGTGAAAGGAGTGTGGGAGCACAATGACTCCAGCATAAATGGGAGAGCATTAAAATTCACGAGGTTTGTTCCTGTAATAGGCAGCTCATCTGGGTGAGTGCTAAGCCGGTCTCACCATGGTGCTCTGGTTGAGAAGCTGCTCTGGTCGAGCCTTCCTGGCACTGGGGCAGGACCTGCCTCAGCCCCAGGTGCCTGTCCTGGCTGTGTCACTGCTTCTGTCCCTCTTCCAGCTGAGCTGAGGAAATCCTGCAAACTTCTAAGGGTTTGGTGACCACAGACAGGTCACTGCAAGGCCTCCTGGTTTGGTGCAGGAGTTGCTGTCAACCATGTGTGTCCTAAACCCTTTGTACCAGCTGAGCCTTTTTGGTGCACCGTGTGAGAGAGAGCCCTTGAAGACACAGGCTCCACGTTATAAAACCCCTTTTTTCTTCACTGTTTGATTATTAGAGGTGAAGCGTTTCTGGGAGGCAAACGAGAGCATCTCATACTCCTTGTCCTGCACAGAGAAGCTCAAAAGTCACCTGGACCACAGGCTCAGCCTCAACAGCAGCAATTCACTGCCCTGAGCAGGGCTGGTGAGCCTGCCATCAGCCTGGGCAGTGATTGAATGCTGAGTCACGTGCACTGAAGACACTTCAGCAGCAATTCTGATGGCTCTTCAAGAGCGATGGTTCTGGTAGAGTGGCTTTTGATTTGTTCCTGACCCGTACATCTCTCCTCTTCAGCGTGGTGGTAGAAATTGTTTCATTATGAACTATTTCGCTGCAGCAGACTTCAAAAGTTTTGGAATTAGAATCAAATTGCACTGTTGATTGCTTTTTTTCTCCCCTCAGATCTTGAGTCGTACAAATGAGCTGAAGTACATTTCTTATTCTTCCTTCACATGAGCCTGGGTCAGTGATCACTTGCACGATGTAGAGCAGAGTTGAGCCATGCTGTACCTCTTTGCAAGGCACTCTCTGTTTTATCTGTACCAGTCCCTCTGACATCACCACCTTTTCTCTAACTCTAAGCCTGACCATTTCAAGAAAAAGAAGAAAAGCCTGGTAATGCAGTGCAGTTTTACACAGTTTGATGCTACATCTTCCTCTCTAAGACAGCCCTTGCCTTGACCATAAGCCTGGCATGTTCCTTGAACACCACAGCTGCTTCATGGACCAGGATCCCTAATGACAACCATGGACTGGATTGGCATCACTGATAATGCCCTTGCTCTGAGAAGTCTCATTTCAGCACAGCCTGCTGGTAATCCCAATGGAGCTGGTTCCTGCTCTTAATTCCCAGCCACTCTGTCTTCAAGAGTAACTCACTTAAAGGGATTTCACTGGCTGTCAGGCTCTGGATAGGTGAGGAAAAGTGTGTTTCCCCAGTCCAAGCTTTTTTAGAAGGAATGATGTGCTATTGGTCAGGCATGATTTCCCATGGATGCAAACACGCAGCATTTTATTTTGTTTCCAACTTTTTATTCTGCTGCTTTACAGCTGATCATTGCATTCTGACAGAACAACAGAAATGCTGTTGCCCTAATCAGACTTATCACAAATGTGCAGCCTCCCCAGTATTGACAATTAGCAAGTGTTCTCCAGATGAAGATGATTGTCCAATATGGGAACATCAATAAAGCAATAGGGTGATTAACAAAACACTGAAAACGTATGGATAAATCTGAAGCTGTCTGATCTGGCTCCTCACAAAGCAAGCAAGCAAATAATAAGGTTAGTCAGAGGACAGATTCATCACCGTCATGAAACCGAATTGTTTTTATAGGATTGTGTGATTGAAAAGATTCTTGTGGGATGATCTGGCTGGAGGCCAATGAGATGTGACTGAAGGTGTTTGGGAGACTGCAGCTTCTTCACTGTAGCCTGCAGTAATTACTTGGAGCAAGAAAGGTATTCAATACCCACGTACATCTGTTGTTCATGCTGCCTCTAAGTCATCTAATCCCATATATGCATCTCTACAAGGGTACTTTTTGGTTCTCTGCAGTGTGGCAGAGGAAAAACAGAAAAACCTACACCTTAATAAGAGTTTGAATTAACTCCTGCACCAGAGAACTGCTGAGGGGATGGCAGGCTGTGCTGTGCAAGCATTGCTGTCCATGAGAGTGGTTTGGGCTGTCTGGGGGAGGTGGTGATGGTCAGCCATAGGAAAAGGATTACAAGGAAGCCTGGATTAAACTTCTCCCTGGATAAAGCTAATAGCTGTATCTAAATATAGTGGAACTTCACAGTCAGTCTTGCAATTTTGCCTTGTTACTGACTGCCTTATGTGATCCTGTTCCAGGTGTCTTTGGCCTCTGGGGAGTTTGGCAGCTTCCCTTAGGGCCTGTTACTTTTCTGCAGCTCCCTATTTCAAGCATGTTCCTGGATGCAGCCATCTGTCTCTGACCAATTCATATATTTCAATCTGTAAGATTTCCTAGATAACTTCCTGGCACAAATGAGAAATTTGAAGATAGACAGACCACATGGGCTGTCTGATCCTAAGCTTTCTCCTAAGCTTTCTCCAGAAAGCGGGGAGGTGATTTCAAGTATGAGCTATTCTTGCTGTTGTTTCTGTCTCAATTTGTTTCTTGCCAAGGGCTGGAAAGTGGGTTGCTATTGTCTTAGGCTGCTGTTTGGAAGTATCTGTTCCATACCTAATTATGTATGAAATCAGACTGGTTTTTAGACACTTTGAAGCTTTTACAAGCATGACATAGAGTAAGAATAGCACAGAAATAGACCAATACTTCCCCTTACTTTGAAGTTAGTAAATGCACATCTAATTACAAAGTGATTAAGACAGAGTCACCACAATATGTCTCTTCTGAATATAGTTTTCAAGCAGTATAAATACTCTTAAATATAAAGCATTTCACAAATAGGAGAGCAGGAGCTGTGAAGTTTGGCTCTCTGTGCAGTCTGAATTTTATACTTAACTTCAAGTTGCCTTTCAGTGAGCGACAGCATTACATAAAACATCAAAGCCTTTCTCTGTGCTGCATGGAAAAAAAAAGATCTACCTGCTTAAAAAAGCAGAATCAAGGATGGAAGACATTGCTTAGTTGTCTGTTTCTACAACTTTTTCTAATCTTTTTAAAATAATAATTTATTTATAAGTTGTAGGATTAATGCCTGAGCTGCTTTAAAATGAGGACCTGGGGATGCTCCAAGGTTAACAATCACATATTTTTCATTTTCGTAATGTTCTATTTCAGTTAATAAAAGCTATTGCACCCAGTGATAACAGTTACCCTGAACAACACATAATTGAATAGGTTTAATGGAGCTTTGATTTCAAAATACTTGCTTTGAATGACAATATGCAAAGTTAAATAAATGATGGATGAGCAAGATTAAATGGAACAGAACTCTAATCTGCCTTACATAATATAGGAGACATTAATATAATTCTAAATACCGGTAGTTAAAGACTATGAATGTCATAGTCAAGGAGAGCACAATGCCACTGGCCAACCTTAATTTGTGGTCTGGGCACAGTTTTGCACAAGCAGGAGCCCCTGAGCAAGCTGGATTTGGAAGCTGAATGCCTGAACACATCCGTAGGAAAACACGTGCCTGTTCTGACTGAATGGTAGCAGCAGCTCATGGATGTGTGGGTTAATTTTGGGTTAAAACCAGGTCTTGTTGGGTTGCTCTAAACTTTTGCTCTGCCCTCCAGTCCACTGGGCCCTCAGTGTTACAGGAGTTGTACACTTCACAAAGGCCACTTTTGGAAGACAGATGAGATTTCTGCAGAAATCCTTAAATTACCTTTTTAAAGCCCTTCAGGTGTGAAGAGAGCTGCTGGGACAAGGTGCTCTTACCCCACTGCCGATTTAAGCAAAGGCTCTCAGCACCATTTTGGAAATGATGAAAGGTTGGTGAACCTGGCAGTGCTTCAAAACTATTTTAGAGAGATCCATGAAGGTCATTCTGGGATTTATAAATCTAAGAAATGTTAGGTAAGGCTTTCTGCTTGTATATAGCCCAGTCATGGGAAGAAGCTGATCACTGCTCTTTTCCAGCAAAGCTGTCTGCAGCACTGGCTGAAATGATGGACTTGTCCTGTGATAGTCTCACCTCAGGGAGGTATTTTCCTTCTCTGTCTGCCAGAAGATACTATAGAAAAACAGGCAATCTCTTCATATCAGATATGTTCTTTCCAGTCTTGGACAACGGGCCAGTGCTCAGTAGGTACAACTGAAGCAATTAGCAGAGTAACTGTGGGGTAAGAAAGGCATTCCTGTTATTGAACAATTCAGAAGAAATTAGTATCAGAATAATAATATGGTTAATTTAAAAAGTCACAAGTGTGCCCTGATCTGATTATGCACTGTTAAGAAGTAAAAAGGGACTGAGAATTTGAGTGCAGTTGCTTCCCAACATTTTTCAACAGGAAATCCCAAGTGGGCATGCAGTTAGGAGTGAAGCCAGAAGTGCTGGGAAATGGAGGGCTTTAAAAGGGAATGGTACTGTAAAGCAACATGTCCATTGTGATCTAAGACCTAGAGAGAGACTTTATGCATTTGGAGCTGTGTTTGTTCAGGATGTGGAGATGATGCATCCAGGAACCCTATTTTCTTTGTCCTGATCCCCCAGACCCTTTATGCATCTCTCTGCAGGAGCACCATGAACTTGGTGTGATCAGGGAATAGTCTGTATCACTGCCTTCCAGTAATTTGTCTATTTTAGTATTTTCAATTTGTATAAGATTGACTTGAATCAGAAGAGAAAGGTATCCTATTTGTTCATCCTATTGACACAGCTTTCTTCCTAGACAGAACAGGGCTATCCATACTCAAACACAGATGGGACAGTTTCTTTCAGATTCAGATTAAGTTCAGAGACATATTGCTTCTGCTGTGAGTCTTCTGGATCAAGAAAAGGACTCTTTTCAGCCACCATACTAGGATGATAATTAAGTCTCATCAGACAATATCAGGGTAATGGGTTAATAAGACTGTAAACCTCAGCGTAATTTCTCTGAAAGCTGTAGTGAAGTCATAGTCTTTGGCAAAAACTGTCAGCTGCATCATTCCAACCTTATTTATCTGAGAAAAGCAGTTATAGGTAATTTGTGAATTGTGTGAAAACATGAATTCATGCATAATAATCTTAATGGAGCTTGTTTACATCTTCTTCTTATGCATAATTAGCAAAACATATGATCTGAGTTGTTCTCCTTGTTTAGAGCCTGGTTTTGGCTGGTTGACACAGCAGAGCTGGTGTTGCCAAGAGCTATAGTGGATAACATTTTCTGATAGATGTAGTGTGGGATGTCTGTGCACAGCAGTAGGGTCTGCAAATGCACAGTAAAAAGATCAAGGCCGTCATAAACAGAAATCTGCTGCAAACCAGAGCTGTGGGTCCAGCATTGCCATTTCCTTCATGCCCTGCACCAGTGTCATCAGCTATGTCTCATATAAAAGCCTAGTGCTGAGTGACTGATTGTATCTCAGCCTTGAGACTGTGCCTTCTGATTAGATATGCAGAGTGTTCAATTAGGAGTTCAATTAGGGGTTGCTGGCTGAACAACCAGCAGTGTAATACATGTCTACACTAAAGGTTATTATTAACCTGCTTCATGTCTTTGGTTACTGACTCTTGGGCACTGGAAATTAGTATTTTGGATTATTTGGGATTCTGTAGTTTTTTCCTACTTTGGCAATATTTTACAGCACCTAGCTAAACTGAAACCAGTAGCAGGCGTTATTTAACATCTTTCTACAAACTTTATGGGCAAGCAGCATTGTTTATATACATTTAGCTGTGTTGGAGATTAGGATTGCTCCTTTGGTTTTCTTTCTCTCAGGGAGCTTTCTCTCATCTGTTGCTAAGAGACAATAATGACCGGTACTCAGGGGAGACTAAAGAAGTTGCCTGGTTCAGGGGAAGGCTGCAGCTGGTTACTCTCGCTGAGGGGTTTCTCTTGAGGGACAGAAATAACACCAGATTTGGGCTGGGCACAGCTCCTGGCTCTCTTACTGTTGGCATCAGAGGGGAGACAGGCTGCAGTTGCTGTGGGGAAAATTCACCACCACTATGGGGGTTCATCTGCTGTGTTCTCCTACTGTGAGTGAAGCTCTGCTCATGGAAGTGGCCATTGAACTGGGAACTTACTAACACACAATCTCACTGGAAGAGACCTTCACCATTTAGTCGGGTGCCTCAGGCAAAACCCAGGACCCTGAGCCCCTTCCCCCTCTGAGGGAGCCTCTCCCGGCAGTGTTCAGGGGCCCGGCCGTTCCTCTGCCACTACTCCAGGTTTTTAACCCCCACTGTAACTGACACCCCGGGGCTCCTGCTGCAGCTGCAGAGTTTTTGATACATTTTGTTCATTACTCGGGGATTTTGCTCATCTCTGCTCTTCCAGTTTGCTGCTTCTGAGGCTCCTGCTGCAGCTCCTTTCGCTATCCAGAGGGGCACTGAGCCTGGCTGTGCGCTGTGAGTTTGTAAAGAAAGCTCGTTTCCCACCTCTCCCCCCATGGCCCGCCCGCCATGGCCCCGTGAGGGAGACGCGGCCGAGCTCGCGCCACAGCGCCCCCTGCAGGCGCGGGGGAATCATCGCCCC
>JAHLSL010000024.1:7626620-7679174 GCA_025920805.1 Petroica traversi | reverse complement strand
GGCCGGGAGCCAGCAGCGCCCCTGCCGGCCGTGAGCGGAACTGCAGCCCAGGGGAAGGCGGCGCTGGGTTTGGCTGCTGCTCCTGCGGCTGCCGCTGCTGGGGCTGCTGGCACTGTTAAAGATCCGCATGTCAGTAAAGAACTGTTGTTCCTTTTCCCGTATCTTTGCCTGAAAGCCCCTTAATGTCAAAGTTACAAGAATTCGGAGGGGACAGGGTCATATTTTCCATTCCAAGGGAGGTTCCTGCCTTCCTTGGCAGACACCTGTTTTTCAAACCAAGACAAGTTGTTGTATGAGTTCTGAGACTGATCAAATATTTGTTACCAATTAGGATTCAGTGAACTCTCACCTTTTTTTGCAGCTTTCAAGCCAGAGGTGACTCATGCAGCTGTTACAAGTTTCTGACTAGTTGTTTATGTAGCCTGCTCCAATGGGAGACTTACTCGCAGATAGGTCTCATCAAGTTACCCCTCTCCTATCACTCTTCATCACGCTGCAATGTGTAATTTTCTTGCTAATTACACTGTTTGCTCCCTTCTTGGATTTATGAAGCCCTTTTAAAAATCAGTAGGTTTTAATAACGCAGGTGGATGGGCTCTCTCAGAGAAGGGTAGGAGGGAGAAGGATTTTTGGGTATCAGATACTTGCCTGTTGTTGAGTGTTGCTGAAAGGTGAAAATGTAATAGAAAAAGCCTACATGGAAAAGATGAAGACACTGCAGCTGAAAGGTAGAAGATCAAACTTCACAGCCCCAGGACGACCCAAATTAAACCCCCACACTCAGTCCTGCCAGTTGTAGCCTCTCCCACTGCCTGGAGTTGGGGAGATCCTGTGCTCAAGGCAGAGCTGAGCCAGGGAATAGGAAATGCTGGGTTGCAGCTTTTCCATCTCCAGCTCATCCACTTCCTCATTGCTTTCAATGGTAACTCTCGTTTCAGCTGCTTTGCAGGCTATACTGTGGCTGTCTTAGTGTGAGAGTACCTTCTGAAGGGAAGGTAATTGTGCTTCTTCCTGACGCCTTTGTCTTTGTGTCTTCACCCTGCTCCAGGATCTTCCTCCTTTGGCTTTGATGCTTTGAATAAGGACTGCTCATCAGCACAGCAGAGTCAAGCCTTAATTTTCACAAATCAAAAGCTTTTTCTGGCTCTGCAGTTTGTATGATCTACCCAGAAGGTGCATGTGCTGGAGCTGTAGAGAAGAGGTCTGCCCCACCTGGATCAGAGTTCTTTGTGTGTTGGCAGAGAAATTGCTTATGGTGTCTTTGCCAGATATGAGGTTTTGCAAGCAGCAAGTGAGCTCAGCATGGACTCCTTCTGAGAGTCTCATCTGAAACCTTTCACTTTTGGAGCTTCTCATCCCACTGAACCTTAGTAATGCTGTCCTGTAGTATCTGCAGCACAGGCTGCTCCCATCCAGCAGGTTTGCTTCAGGTACTGCTTGGAACAGGTATCCAAACCCCCTAGATGGGCTCTGTATTATCCTGCACACTGTGGGGGTTTGATACCTTATTAGTTAAAAAAAAAGGTCATTTTCCTTGTTATTTCAGATATAGAGCCAAAATTTTGCAAGTTCAGTTAGGAATGCTCTGACATTACTGCATTGTTACTGTCCATGGGGGTGGAATTCTGCTGCTTGGATTCCTTATGCTGCAGTGCAGTGGCACAAACTTGACTTGGCTCATCTCCTCAGCACATCTCTAGGACCTACAACACATGGTGCTGCTGCAGGACTGTGTCTATCCACCACCTCTGCTTTCCCCAGGAACACCATGATCCCTGGGGATTGATGCCCAGGCAACAGGCAAGTTTCCCAGAGCAGAATAAGGAGTACAGTGTGGGATTTTCATTCAGACATCCCAGTGGAAGATGAGATTTCCCCCAGCATGGGACCATCAATACTATTCTTTTGTGCCACCACCCTGCTCCCTCCTAAAATTGCCTGTGTCCAATCCTGCAGTGTATTTCAGGAGATGCCAGGCTGTTTCTTTGTGGTTGTTTATGGCTTCAAATGTTTTTCCTTTTACTGCATACTTCAGATGCAATAAAAGAGAAATGAAAGGGCCATTAAAGGAAAATGCTCTTCCCTGGCATTATCTACTCTGTGGGATGTTTCCAGAATTGCTCCTGAATGAATGCTGCCTGTACCTCTGCACTGTTTGCCTTGTTATTTACAGGATGCTCTGTGCTATCTGGTGCCCTTTTCTGGGCTGGTTTCCCACTCCTCCAGCCTGCAGTGCACTGAGGTCCTGCCCACAGGTTGCCAAAAGAGGAGATGCTGGAGCCTGTGGCTGGGGGCAGCTGCAGCCAGAGTGCAGCTGCTGCTCTGGGTACTTCTGCATCCTTTTTGAGCCAGCCCAGCTGGTCTCAACCCTTGCTGAGAGTGCTGCTCATTCCTGAGTTTTCTGTGTTGCTGCTAAAGATTGGATACTCTAGGAAGCTGACCTGGAGCATAAACCTTATCCTTATGGTTTATGAATAGAGCTCCTTCTGAATGTGTAAATCACGAACCAGCTCTGCAGCATGTCCTTCATGAGTCTAGGAATCTGAAAGAAAAAAAAGAATCATGTGGTTAAAATTGGTCTGACCCATATGCACATGGATCATTTGTGAGGAGTGCAGGGTTTCTGCATTCACTCCTCTTAGTGTTAAGGAAATTCTGGGCTGAGCCTGGTAATTCATCGGGGGATGCAAAAGGCACAATCCCACTGTTAGTGCCTTTCCCCTGCCAATCTTAATGAATCAGCTCCAAAGGCATTAAAGAAAAGCAACTGGGGACTTATTCGCAGGCAAAGTGACACATCTTCCCTTTTCCTTGGTCCTGGAAACAACTGAGCACTATGGAGACATCCAAAACAACTCCAGTGGGATGTGACCTTTCTCTGTGAAGGCCAGGGACAAGGAGCATCAAACTGCAAAATGGGCACCTGCAAACAGACCCTCCACTTTTTCTCTCCAGCACTGGTGTAGAAAGCAATAAATGATGAGACCGCCATGGATTTTCTAATTACAGCTCTTGCCTTGTGACTTCTGCCATCTGCTAGGGGTGAAGGTACCTTGAAGGCATCATTATTTTAAATCCTACTTCATAACAAATAAAGTGCTAAAGGAGGGCAAGATAACCTTGTCAGACAAATTTGATACTGGCTTTCTGATTGTTTTCTTCATAACAAGTTTATAACAGGTTTATAGTAAGCCTGATTGACTAGGCTAAAAGGATTGTAGGAGAGTCTTTCCCAGCCTTGTGGATCTTCCCTACTTTGAAATAGCATCATGAGGAATTTATAATCATCAGCAGTATACTTTACAGTCAGGTCTGGACTGGTGCAGAATAAGCTGATTTTAATGCAGCTAAATACAAGTCAAGGTACGAGGCAAAATAAATGTAGGCTGTGTAGGAAAGATAGTGAATTTGTTGCTTTAACAGAGTGCTTCTGAGGAAAATGTATGGTTTACAGTTGCCAGATGCTTTAGTGTTTGCAATAGCTCTGGGTGTCTAACTTGGGGTTCTGGTGCCTGCTCAGTGAGAGCCAAAAAACTGAACTGCTCTCTGTCACCCATGCTGCAGAAGTGAGAGGTGGCTGAACAGCTCTTGGCAACATTGGTGCTCCCACAGCACCATCCCACCCTTCCTCTGTCCCTTACAAATGCAAGAACTTCATCCTTGGCTCTTCCTCAGCCCAAAGGTCACTGTCACCATGTGTTGTTTTCGTTTTTAGTCTAGCAAAGTCTTACAAAACCTTCTGCTGGCAGGAACAGCTCTCTTCGTGCTGGTGCTCAGAACTGTCAGTGGGGACTTAATTTGTCTTTTACAATTTGCAGCTCTGTGGTCTCACCGCTCCACACGTCACCTTGTGGCAGTCAATGCTTTTAATGGGTGGAATTGGCAGTGCTCTTGCTTATTCAAGGAAAAGTCTGTCTCTGAGGTTGTTGTTGGGAGACAGCTTTAACAGTGCTGCAGGTGAGCTCACAGGAAAGGGCTTGCACTCTTTGAAAAGCCCTCTGTGGGTCTGGAGGCTGTAAGCATAAGGTGAGCAGCAGCTGTGGGTGCTCACAGCAGCCCTCTCCTGGGGGCTGCACTTCACTGGGAAGGGACCAGCAGACAGAATTTGCCTTTCTCTTTATCCATGACTTGAGCCAGCCCTGGAACATTGTGGTGACAGCAAAACCTGACATTTCCTTCCTTCCTCTCTTCCTTCCTCTCTTCCTTCCTCTCTTCCTTCCTCCCTTCCTTCCTCTCTTCCTTCCTTCCTTCCTCCCTCCCTTCCTTCCTCCCTCCCTCTCTCTTTGGGATGCTTTGCAGATGCCAATGGATACATTAGGGGGAATTTGTGAAGTGATTGAATAGCAGGACTGGCAGATAATGCAGAAAGTCATTTTTCCCTGTGCTTGCTCCAAGACAGGAAGTGTTTAGGTGCAGATTTCTCTCTGCCCTCATCTCAGGAGCCCATCCCAGGAACTCTGATGGACCAATTTCTAGAGTCACAACTATTCAGCCCTGTGATCCTGTCAAAGCCTTCTTTCCTCCATGAGGAACAGACATCAAAAGTGTTAATCCTTATCAGGTTCCTCAAGGTCTGTCTCATTGACTTTTAATTTGCATTTTCCATCCTTTCCTTTTTTTGTTTGTTTGCTTGAAGTCAGATTTCATCCCAGTGCTTCTCCCCAGCTCCTGCCAAGCTCATCTGAGATGAACCCTTGAATTCGTGAGCACAGAATCACTGCTGATGTTCCCTCCTTGCCTTGCACTTCTGGTTCCTGCCCTGAAGTCGTTAATTTTCAAGCTGAGTCTTCTGAGGCTTAATCGGAAAAAGAAACTGGCATCTTCCACAGCTGTGCCCACCGCAGGAATTTCTGCTTTCATTCCTTCCCCTCCAGCACCTTCTGCTCACCTTAAAAGCTGCAAGAGGAAGCTGTGCTGCAGCTTGGAGCAGTGTTTGTGGCTGCCACTGTGTCACTTGTGGCCGTGGAAGTCATGGAATGATCCCAAATTGCCCCATTCTCACCCTGTCCTCAGCTTCAGAGAAACCAGGAAAGCAAGGCACTAATCACTTGGGGCGACAGGCGTTCAGACTTGTCTCAGCAGCTTCCAGCACAGGCTGTTATATCACAGGATAAAATTAGACTCTGACCTTGAAACCTAGATGTGGCAGAGCAGGAGCTGTAGCCTTGAAGCCACCCACATCCCATGTAATTCTCAGGAAATTATGCGCTTTGAAAATGCTTTTCTTTCATTCTGACAAGCTTAAACCTTTTCTTACAGCACAAAGTGCTCCTGCCTTCTTTTCCAGACTTTGTGTCTCTCCCTCTCTCTCCACTGTGCACCATGCTTAGAACATTTTCTCCTAAAGCACCCTCACCAGAAAAAAACCCTTCTTATCATGCATACAGCAGCGTAAAAGAGAGCACCGTGCCAAGCCTCAGCTCTGCTCAAGAATTACTGCAGCTGATATATTTATTTCCCAGGCTCAGCTCCCACTGGCAGTCCATTCACGGGGAAAAAAACCCAACAACCCCCACCCCCCTTAAAAAAAAACCCAAGAGGAAAGCAAGACTGAAGCCTTGATTATAAATAGGATTCATGGAGTGGCAATATTATCTGCGTAAGAAGCAAACAAACAAACAGGAATGCACACAAAGCAAGCCTGTCTCTCCTTTTGTCCTCTGAAAGCCACCTTGTTGCTCTTGGTGTGAGGGTAGAAATGAGCAAACCACAGAATTATCAAATTAATGAACGTTTTGGTACCTGTATTTAGTAAGAATGTGACTGCCCCTCTATTAACGATAGGTGTTTGCAGTTCAGTGAAAGTATAATAAATCCATAGCAAGTCTGGGTAGATCCCACTGATTTCCAGTTCAGTGGAAGCAGAGAGCAAAGTCAGGGCTTTTATCACACCTAATCAATGTCAAATCACACAATAATGTGTAAAAAAAGTACTAGAAACACCAGCAGCCCCTGGGAGCCTAAGCCTGGGCTGGGCCTGCAGTAGTTACTACCAGGTGTGTACCATCATCACTTTATTTAATTTTATGCCAATTGTAATGTGCACAAAACAACAGGTTAATACACAGTAAATCAGGATAGGAACTTTCTCATTTGCATTTGCGCTATTCCACACTCAAGTTTTTCATCAGCAGTTATTATTAAAAAGTCAAGTTTTTAAAATTAAATATTGAAAAAACTTTTAAAAGCATATTCTTACAACAGTTTTTGTAATTTTTCTCAGACGTTTTTATTAAGATGTATACAGTGACTACTTACACCTGGGGTTTGGTAGAAATATTATTTACATATAACATTAAAAAAGGAGGCATATTTGTTGTGAATCTTGAAAGCTAGAAATCCTTTTGTGAAATATTTATATTTTAAAGCACAAGGTAACAGTAATGAAGCCTGCATATTTAAAAGGAAAGAATTTACTCTCAGCCAAAGCCTTTAATAGTTTTTCCTTGCAAAGAGAATGCTTTCAGTAGGAGTTGTGTCTCTCCAGTGGATGCAAAGCTTACCCAGTGGATGCAACACTCACTGTAAAATGATGGAACAAATCCAGTTCTGGAGTATCAGCCTGTGAATCCATTTCTCCCTTTCTTCCTCAGTGAATATCATGTTGCTGACAAGCACTCTTAGTAATGTAGAGTATTTTTGCAGTTTCTGGAAGTGAGGACTCTGTCTCCCTCATGGACTCCAGGATAAGAGTGAAAGAGAGAATTGAAGGAGGCTGGGAAATGTTTGCTCTTGTGTTGAAATGATTAAAATAATCTCACCCTACATAATACAGGAGGAAAGTGTAGGTACCCTCCTGGGACAGCTAAGGAACCCCTCAATAATGAAACATTGCACCTATGACAATGACGGGCCTTTTGAATGACTAGATCTTGGAAGAATTAATTTCTGCAATTGATTGGAATGTTCTGATTTACACCCAGATAAACCCTGGGCCAGACTGAAAATGTGCCTTTGCTTGATGGAAGATTTTGGACTGAAATGCAGGAGAGGAGATGGCTCCTGGGGCTGTGCTTAAAGGTGTTTTAGTGTCTCTTGTCATGCACAATAATCTAGGGAGACTTCTGAAAGTTCATTAGAGGATATATTCCACTCCCCCTTTCTCTCTCTCTTGATTTCATGATCTCTTCTTGTCTATTCTCTTTTCTTTCATTAGCACTTTATATCATTTGACACTTCATCAGGATGATGGCCTGTTTACTGTATGCAAATAATCCCTGAATTATGCATGAATAATTATGAATTTGCGTCTATGTTTCCTGAACTGGCATATTGCCATGTACAATTAGCTTCACTTTAACGTGAGCACAGAAACACAGAGACACGTCCCATCAAACCTGAAGGAAGAGCTCACCTTGAAGGGAACACAAAGTATTGAGCCATGGCTGGGAAAAAGCAAAGTACAGCTGGAGCCAGGTAGGTGCAGCCATGATCTCCGGAACTGGGGCAGGGCTGAGCAATGGAACGGGGTCGTTTTGCATTGTAGCACCTCTTCTGGATCAAAGGCACCTTCCAGGCACCACCTTCACACACAGCACCCCCTGAGCTGCCCCAGCCATGCAGGGATTTTGTGCATTGCTTGAGCTGGACCCGACCTGCCCAGCCCTGCCCTTGTGAATGGCCAGTGGTGCTCAGACTGCGAGATGGAACCGAGGATTTGAACCCTTCTACATTTTCCCAAGGTTTGTGTTCCTCAGGACTGTGTTCCAGTTCAGTCTCTGGGGCTGACTGGGTCAGTGGGGGCATTCCTGGTGTGTGCCTCCGGTCTGCCAAGGCAGCCTCTGTGCCATCCTGGCAGAACTGTGCATGAAACACCCTGCACAATTGCAAATCAATTAATTAAGCTTAAATGTGATATTTAAATTTTATTTCTCTGCATTTTAATTGCCTATAAAACCTGTTCCTGAGCCTGCCTCTGATCAGATGAACTGACCTGCTTAAAAGAAGACTTCAAAAGCTGAAGGCACCTTGTTTTCTCTTGCTGCCAAGCAAAGGCCAGGGGTGAGCCCACTGCGCTCATGCTCTGGCATCACCATCTTAGGAAGTTTTGCTACGCAAAACCCCTCAGCAGGGCCACTTTGTGTAGCAGATCTAAGAAGGGGGCTGGAGGTGGTAGCAGCCTTTCTACAAGAAAGAGTACAAGTACTGAGGATCTTTTTGCCTTTCTAGTATTTCTCCCAAGATGACATGGAATATATTTAGAGAAGGGCTGAAGACAGACATTCAGTAGGCAGAGAGACACTATTGAAGAGCTGTTTTCAGTTGGCAATAATTCTGATTTGTGTCTGTGGTGCCCCTTTGAGTAAGCTCTATGGTAGGTTTGTATTTAATAGTTGCAGACTCACATGTCTGCATAAATGTTCTAGTTATCCTCTCCTCTTTGAATTTCCTGCCAGGACAAAGCTGTTGATTGAACCTTGAGCAAATCTTAAAACATCTGCACCAGTCTTGGTGTTACTGTGCTTTGTTCTGTGATGTGTGACAAGGGCTAATCAAAACAATTGTTATTAGCTATTCTATCTGAAATATGATCTGAGTTACCCCATCTGAAGTGTTTCGTATGTATTGCAGCACAGGAATCCCAGGACAGAGGAATATTGCTGCCCTGTAGTTGCAAGCATTCTTGGCTCTATTCCATGTTTGGTGAGTGTTACTTTAGATTAAAGTTTAATTTTTGGTGGGGATCTGTCTAAACTCATAACTGCAGTGAGCAAAAGGACCAATTAACATAAAAACCCAGGTCACTTCTCTTAAAATACAGTAAGTGGACACACTATTCTCCCAATAAATCTGTTATTCATCAAAAACAGCTTAAACAGTTCACTAAAGTAACTTTTTTTTTTTCTATTGAAAGAGAACCAGTGAACAAATCATGACAGTTTTATTACTTTTTAGTGTGAATCTGATTACTTAGCAAATGAAGGCATAATATTTTCCTTGTGTGCCTTACCTTCCTAGCACATGGGACTATCAACTCAGTGACATCTATAGAAAGGTGGGTTGGTGCTCGTTCCATACAGCAAGCAACAAAGATGATTAAATGAATCTACGCAAATCCCTATCTATGGACAAAGTCAAAGAAGAATTTAATGACTACTTTTTCAGAATCAGCAGAGACAAGGCTCCTATATGAGTTTTTTTCATTGTGCAGTGTCACATTTCTTTCAGATTCAAAGACCTGAGTAATTCCAGGATGCTTCCTCTTGTCTCCCTCCTTTTTAAACCAGATGCTTTGACTGGGGTTTGTGTCAGGGACCATTTTTCAGCTGCATGCACATGGATCATCCTGCATAACTGAGCTGTAAATGGGGGGCTCTGGCTAAGCTTTCCCAGCATCTTGTGCTGTGGTGTTTGCTGGAGTCTTTCCATCTTCCCTCTTTAAATCCATTCCTTGCTCTGTGCCTGGTTCAGGCTTGGAGGATGCTGACCAGGAATGGCCCTTTCCTTAGCACTGAGTTGTGCTGATTTTCAGGAAGGTGATGTGGTCCATGTTCCTCTGCTGGCAGCTCCACGGGCATTGCACAGGGCTGTTGCTCTACTGCCAGAAGCAGGCTGAGGTGCATTTGTACTTGGGCAGGAAAAAAGGCTGGGGAGCTGGCAGGGCTGCTTTGAACGGTGCCTGTGGAGTGGTACTGAGCTGGTAACAATGGGGAACATGGATGCTGAGCCTGCAGCACCCTTCTATAGCACCATTTTCACCTGTATGATTATTAACCTCCTCAGTGGTGAATATCCTCTTGATTCCAGCTCAGAAAGTGATTACTGGGGTCTGTGATCAAGCTGCTGCTTCAACCCACCTCTCTCCCTCTGCTGTTTAACCTCTGACTCCTGATAATCCCTGTGGCTGAGGCTGCTGGGACTGGGGCAGGGCTGTGGATCCAGGAGGGCTCTGGGCACCCTCCCAGACCTGGCCCCACTCCCCATCTCCCTTCTTGCCAATTCCTGCCTCAGCTCTGCCAAGTGCTGTGGGTGCTCTGGGCCACATCACAACCTCAGCCCTTGATCTTTGTGATGATTTCATTAACAGAAACTCAGGATGATCCTCTCGGTGTCTAATCTTCTGCTTGGGGATTTGAACTGGGCAAACACAGACATCTGGCACCACATCCAACCCTCAGAGCTTAGTGGGTCCTGAGAGGGAGAGAGCAGAGGAAGGAAGGGGAATTTCTGTTCCCAGCATCTAAGGATGGAGGAAACAGGCAGGGAGAGGCCTCCACCAGTGCCAGTGGGCACAGCTCGCTGGAGGGCTGAGCTTTCACCTGCTGAGCTCTGCCTGTGCCTCTGACAAAGCAAAAGGATGTTTAATGGGTATGGAAATAAGCCAGCAACATCCTACATCTTCTTTTCCCTTCCTGGAAGCTCACAGGGAGAGGGATTGGGGATTTGAGCTTTGCAGAGATCTGAGATATTTTCCCCCAAAACACACATTCCAGCCTACTCTGCTTATCCTCTGTTTTTTTATATTTTCCCTGTTTTTCATCTGCTTTCCATGTTTTTCTTATCACGACAGAGGTGCTGAAAAAGAAATACTGCAGCCAACAATGCTGTTCTAATAAAACTGAGTTAAAATAGCAAAGAGAATTCAAATTAAATACAATAACCATTTAGAAACAGTAGTTTTTATTAAATATAAGAACTTTCCATCTCAGCTTTAGAACGTGGGTGGATTCTATTAAATTTAATAATTTTCCTGGAAGATTGCAGCGTAAAGGTGTTTCACAAATGCACAGATAACAAATGAGGGTGATTTTTAAAAACAGCACAGAAAGGTGCAGTTGTTAAATATTTGGATCATAAAGATGCTCTGCTATTGACTCAACCTCTCCCTTCTCTTTTCAAGTTTGCTTTCTTCTGGTGTTGCTCTTCTCCATGGCTCCCAGAATGATTCTCTCTGAAACAATAATTATATATTTATAAAGATAAACAACAGTAAACTTGGCATTTTTAGTGCATTGCAGAGAGCTTTCTTAGCTTTCATTTTGGCTTCGGTCAGAGCAGGATTGAGCACCCAGGAGCTGAGCCTTTGGGCTTGGGCCTCAGTGCTGACATTCATCTCCTGCTCAGCCACTGTCTGTCTCCAGGGGCTGGAGATACAACATTTTTCAATATTTACAGCTTGCACCTGGACATGTGAATGCTGTGGCCAAGTCTTGGCTAACAGAAGATGTCTGCTTTTCTTTCAGGTTCTTGCAGGCAGCTCCTGTGTGAAACCACCCAGCTGCTGCAGAAACCATCCTGTGGCCACCTGCTCTCCCCAGGTGTCAGCTCATATTGCAGTCAGTACTCAAATCCTTCTGTGGATCTGGACTTTGGTGACCATTCCCCAGGTAATTCCAGGGAATTGCCATCCTGGGGCCTCTTCACAGCCAGTAGCTAATGGCACCTTTACAGCTATTCTGAGTGATGCTGCAGTTTTGTGTGTGGCTGCAGCACACCACAACTTCGTGCTGCCTTCCAGTTGGTTGTTGATTCTTCCACAACCATCCTTTTCTTGGCAATTTCTGTTGTCAGTCTATTTCTCTGGAGGACTCATGAAGCTCTAGAAGTGTACAGACCTGATTTTGCAAAAAGCTATGGCATTCCTGTAGGTTTTTTGCCTGCCAGTGGATTTGAATCACCTTTTCCATTTCATTTGTTCTGAATTTCCTTTCTGAGAAAAAAACAAGAAACAAAAGATGACTGGGGGACTGCTGTTGCCTTTTCCTCTGTCTGGCTCACAGACAGAGCTGTGTATGCTGCTCCTGTGAAGATGGGTTGTATCCAAGATCTCAGTGCTCATCCTTTTAGGCTTCATGGAGCGCTCCAGTGCCAGGAATGGCTGCGCTCCAGAAATGGCCATGCTGAGCTTGGATTGCTGTAAAGCCTCTCATTCTGCAGGTGTTTGGTGCAGTGTGGGAAGGCACAGCACCACCTGCACGGGAGCAGCAGCACACCAGGAATCAAAGGACACCACAGAGTGACATTTGCCATAGGAAGTTATCTCCAGCCAGAGCTGGTTTTGAGATAAAAATACACCAGGCTGGATGGTGCAATTAAATTATGCATGAGAGGGTGCACTGGTTTAGCACAGCCTGGTTTTTGTTAGTGGGGGGGAAGCCACAGAGGTGGTTTCTGTGAGAAGCTGCTGGAAGCTTCCATGATGTCCAACAGAGCCAATCCCTGAAGATGGACATGCTGCTGGCCCAAGCAGAGAGGTTGGTAACATCTCTGTGATGTCATATTTAAGAAGAAAATCAAAACCATGCAGGAACAGATTTTTTCTGAGGGGTGATGAGGCACCACAGCTGCTGCCATCTCAGCACAGCCCAAAGCGAGCTCTGCCTGCCTGGTCTCCTCCAGCCAGGCAGGGGGTGGTGGCAGCTTCTCCTTTTCAGAGCCCCACATGAAGAGAGGTGTTGAATGGAGCCAGTGCCACGGTGGCCAGCGCTGCCTGTGAGGAGGTGCCCAGGCCACGTGGCCCACAGCAGAAATATGGTGAGAGATTCTCCAACACAGAACCTAAATGAAATCAACTTCTCAGCGCTGTGAGATCCTGCAGGAATCTTAGAACGGGTGTAATTTGTTAGCAATGGTACTTGCAAGCAGCAGGGGTTTTACTCCTCCTAGTCGGAGAAGGAAGAGGAAGTGAGGACGTGGAAAAAGACAGCATGGCAGCACCAAGACCAGTGAAAAGAAAGGAGAAGAAGTGCTGCAAGTGACAGAGTTGAGACTTCTGTGCAAGCCCTGGTGAAGACTGTAATAAAACCAACTGGAATCCATGAAGTCCATGGGGGGATGCAGAAATCCACTTGCAGCCCGTGAGAAAAGGTGCTCAGTCTGGAGTGGGTGGATGCTGAAAAAGCTGTAATCCAGTGGGAGGCCCAAGCAGAGAGAGGTCCCTTTTTTCCAGAGACAGAGAAAAGAAGGCCCTTGCTTCCAAACTAGAGCAGCCTAGCCTTAAAAGACTGCACCCCATGAAGCAGTGACCCATGCCAGGGCAGTTTTGGGAGGACTGTTTGCCCATGGGACCAGTTTGTAACTGCTCACATTACAGCAGGCTGGGCAAGACTGCTACTGGTGGAATTGGAACCATGCTGGAGAATTTCACAGAGAACTGTCCCCTGTGAGAAGGACACCATGGCACAGCAGAAGAGACTCCTCTCCCTAAGTGAATTGAAGAAAAATTTTCAAATACCCCGATGCCCTGTCTCCCTGCATTGTTGGTAGGAAGAAGGGAGTGGCTGAGGGAAGGCTTATTTTACTCCTCATTATCCTCTTCTGATTCTGTTAATAATAAATTTACTTCATACCTTTATCCTTAGAGTGTTTTTCTCCCAATCCTTATTTCAACTCACGATCCCTTTGTTACAGGTTTCATGGCTGCCTGGCATGTTAGCCAGTGTCAAACCACAACATAGGGAGAATGAATGAAAATAAAAGAAAGTTTTTAAAGTCTCAGGCTTCAGCCCACCAGCTCCATGGCACAGGCTGAAAAACCTGTGAGTGTTTTATCCATATGGGTTTTGGGGCATAAGGAGATTAAAATCTGTCCCAGTTGTCTGGAAATACCAGTGGTGTCCAAATTTGAGAAGGTCTCCTGAATACCTGAAAAAATTGTACACATATCTCAAACAAGGGCCCAACCTCAGCACACACTGGTTTAGTTTTTCTAACTATCCATAGGTGCTGCATGGAGTAATTGCATCTGTTTCTTTCCCAGTGGAGTTTAAATGGAGTACAGCAACTCCACTGACACTGAGCCTGGGACAAACATGGGCATGTGAGTAGAAAATTACCTTCCATATAATTTCATTCCCTATAAACAAAACAGCAAGAAGGTCTGAGGATATTTTTCACTATTTTATGATGAAAATAGAGTGAAAAATCAGATAGTGGGAACTGTCAGTACTAAACATCATCATCTGTATATGCAAAGCTTGGAGAGTGGTTCTTAGTAGATCTTTCAAGGTTAATGTAACTGATCTTATTTTGTTGATTGAATAAATTATTATTTCCAGAGGGATTAGTTATAATCCAGGAGTTAACATGTCATTTCATCTTTGATTGCGCTCTTACAAATCTTCTATATAACTTCTCAGGCAGACAGCCCTGCAAGCTCAGCACTTTTTTTAGAAGGATTTGTTGCAAATCAAATTGTTGTGGTGTATTGTTGTATGGGATCTGAAGATAAATATTCCAATGATACATTTTCTCCTTTGAAAATGCCAGTTCATTGAAAACGAAAGGTTTCACAGAACTTTAGCCAAGACATATGACTTCCTTATTTCTTTTCCAGTTGTCTTGATATTGAGAGTTCTGGGTTTCTACACCCACTTTCCTTGGAACCCCGGCTTGCATGGATCCTTTTAGATATCTGTAGGAGGTGTTAAGGGCAAATTCTGTAAAGCTGCTGCTGAAAAGTCCTGCCCTGGGACTTTGTGCATAGACAAATATGACTTAGCAAGTGTAAGGAATGAGGAGTGGGGGCTGGAAGGGAAGAAGGATAAAGGGTGGCTGAATGTGTATCTTCTCCAGGAATGCCTGTGGTGTTATCAGCCCACTTCTCTGGAGCTCAGGTGGAATATGGTGCAAAGTGGAGTCACCTTTGGCTCTGTGCACAGGGACAAAGAAAATATTTTCAAAGCAAGGCATCTTTCCAAACTTAATCATCCAAAACATGTTTTAAACCTCTCCAGTCCAGCTTACACAGCTTTTTAAATTTAATTGGCATTATTAAGTTTTTAAGGAGAAGAAAGATACACAATAATACAAGTGTGAATATAGAGATAGCTTCAAGACATTTAGAAGTGCATCAATTTGCCTCTGAATGGATATTTTAGTGAAAGAATGTGGCCTGCATAATGCAAAACCTTTGCTTTTTCATCAGGCACTGCAAGAGGAATCACAACATTAGAGAAACTCAGGAAGACACAGCATCCCTTTCTGTTTTTCCTCTGCAAAACTCCATGTTTTCCGAAGTTATAATACAGTTTACTATATATTATCTTTCTAATTGTAGTAATATAATAGTATTCATATTAATATTTTCTCTACTAATGCTTTATTTTTCTAATGTTTTGGCACCTTGAAGACATTCTGAGTACACCTGGGTTTATGAGAGTTGTGGCCTGAGAAAGGGGTCTGCTTCAGGTGATTTGTTCTCAAATGAATCTTGGCACAAGAGCAGCAGTGCAGAGCTCATGCCCCAGAGATGGGCTGCAGCATGCACTGGGACTCTAGCAATGATTTGCCATGAATGGCTGTCCTAAGAGGCTGCTGAGGTGTGTTCTATGATTTAAAAGGTCCAGACTCTCCTGTTCATCCAGAGGTAATCATTGCCTCTGTAGCAGCAGGGTTTGCCTTTGCCTCCTGGTAAATCAACATTTCTCTGAGTACCTCTCCCCCCCTTTGCTGTTCATCCCCCTGCCAAGCTGCAGGCAGCATCTTCTGTCTCTCTCTGTAAAAGGTTTATCTGGGAGATGCATTCCTTCCCTCATCCCCTTGAGGATTCTGCCTTTGCTGCCACCCCTCTGGACATGTCAGACACCTCCCTGCAGAGGGAGAGCTGGGCAATCTGCTTGTGCATGGCTGGGGCTCCTCTGCTGCAGTCAGGATCAGGCAGGAATCCTTAAAGGTGTGTGCAGCAGAGGTGAGGCTGAGGTGCAAAGTGGTGCTGGTTCAATGTCCATGGAGAAGTGAGACCCTCAGGTGGATTTGCTGTTGCTGCAGGATAATCCAACCAAGGGGTGGGATGTGCTTTGGGTCTCTGTCCCCACATCCTTCCCATCCCTCCCTGTGCAAGGTGCCCACTGAAACCTCTGGCACAGGCAGGATCTCTCTGCCTCTGCTGCAGCTCTCTGGGGCTGCTGGGGCTGGATTTAGATTGCAGTCTTGGATTTAATCACTGTTTGACAGGCTGCAAAAAAATATTGCTGTTGGCACCAGGAGCAGAAAGAACATGAGCAGCCACAAACGGAATGAACTGAAGAAAAAGAGCTTGTTTAGCTGGGGGCTTCTCTGCCCGCTAAATTTCAGTGACTGGCAGCAAGTGGCAGAGGTGTGAGGCCTTCTCAAAAATAGGTGACAGGCATAATTTCTAATAGGAGTATTAGACAAACCTCAGAAATTGTTTCCAGGGAAAGGTGAGTGCTCTGGGCTGATTTGCCCATAAATAAAACCTTCCAGGTGTGGTAATGATTCCAGAGTTCCTCTTAGGGACTAAATGAACAGACACCCCGCAAGCTTCACCCCCTAGACTTGCATATCTAATATTTTATAAGATGTAAAGTTTTCTCCAGCCCTTTCTATTTACTTGTACACATAAATAAGAAATTATTCTGAACCTGTTGTATCTGACAAGACACGGTCCTTGTGGGGAAGATCCCCTGTGTGTGTGTGAAGATGCATGGAGGAAAGGGAGGCATTCCCAACCAGTGTTAGCTTGCTGCTTCTTACTTCTCCACAAAAATGTATTATTTTTATGCTCAAATTTCTCTTTACTGTTCAGGGATATTTACCTGAACAAATGTGTACATCTGCAATGCAGAAAAGAGTGGAAGCTGTACTCTCTTCTGTGTTCAGCAATATGTTGTACAGGATTTTCCATAATTAGCTTCTTTCAGCTGTAGTTTTTCCTTACAGTTTTCTGTCATCCAAATGGCATTGAAAGTATCTTAACATTATTATAGGTTAACAGATTTTTTTTTTATATACCAGCAGTAAAAATTCAGATCTGTAATTGTGCCTGTAGATCCTCCTCTATGATGTATTCATTTTTAATACCTTATGGAATTCATATATGGGGAAATAGGTATTACAGATTATTTTTATTTCTTCTGTGGTGTGTTCCACTCTTCTTAGTAAGCTTGTGGGCAGTTTTGTTTAGATATCTATATTTCATCACTTGCCTGATACGTGCAAATGTGGGTGATTTTCAAAAGCTCAGCCATTTAAAATCAACAGGTTTTAAAATTTTGCTGTTGGTTTCCCAAGAGAAGCTGATTCAAGGAAAGTGCAAGGTACCAGCCAAATGTTTAAAAATTCTTCCTGTGGGATGATCAATCTTTCTCAAATAGAATTGTGATCCCTGGCAAGCTTAAATTTCTATTGATTTAATGGTAAAAAAATACATTTTTATTAGTTTTTATTTTGTTTGTCCTTTGCTCTGAGATACCTCAAAACCATAAGTACTTACACAAACAATTTATGGTCATATAATAAATAGTCTTCACAATTTAATTAAAAAGTCGAGCAGCATAACTATTTTTCAAGCCCAGTGAGTAAAGATCCTGCCATTTTTATGTCATAAATCAGGATAAAGACTGTCAGTTTAATCTCCTCTGTTCTCAGCTGATGCACCCATGGCATAATACTGTGTTGATATGAGCATTTGAACATTTTCTCAAATGCTTCAGAGTTAGCCCAGGAGCTGTAGTAAGCCCAGGCTGTGTTTGTGTTTCTCATTGCCTTCAGGAATGGAGGATCCTTGCTCCTTGCTGGTGTTTCTCAGCTGAGCTGTGTGTGGTGGCAGGTAATGATGAGTGTGGTCCCTAAATAATCACCTCCAGCTCTTGCCACAAGGCAGTGACATTTCCTGGGTGTGGATGTGTTGTTCAGTGGTACAGAAATCAGTTGGCTTATTGCCATTTCACTGCTGCAAAACTCTTCATTTAACACATTCTATCATTTGTCACAGACAAATTGCTGGTTCATTCTCCCGTTGTGCATGGAAAGGTTGGGAAGTCGTGGCTGCCTTGCCAGGGTGTGGTGAGAGGAGTGCTGGTTCTCCCTCCTTCTGCCAGCACTTGTTAGGGTGCTGTTCGTTACACAAGGTTATGAAGTTATCTTCTGCTTCAGGCCTGGGCAGACTGGCCCTTTCTGCAGAAATTGCCCGTTCAATGCATCTGTCCTTTCCAAGGGTATCCACGGAGCCCTGCAGGACTCCTGGAAAAGGGTGTTGGAACAAGGGGTCTGCTGTGGGGGGCCATTAACTGGGACAGAGGGGGCATTGCAGCCTGTCTGAGGGAAGAACATTGTCACCTTGGCTGTGGGTGACATCTGTGCATCATTTCAGCTGTGGTGACCAAGCTGGGTGCCCTGCATGGCACTGGCAGCACCAAGTGGCTCCCAACATCATGGGTTTGCTGGGGAGGGTGGCTGTTCTGGCACTGCCAGATTCAGGTTCTGTTGCTTTCAGAATAAGTTTCCATCTAAATTCATTCTGGTGGCTGTGGAAAGACATTTGAAGAAAGACTCATTGCATGGCCAGTCTTGCCTTAACCTTCTGTGCTGCACTGACCTGAATGCAAGGTTTCTTCCCAGCTGCAACTCACCCATGTCAATTCCTGCATGTCCCTGACTTACCTGTCCTGCTGTCCTGTTCAGCTTTATCATTTGAGAGGTTTCAAACTGGAAATAGGAATATTATTTCTAAGATCAGATACTGGGCTGAAAATGGCACATGTGGACACCTGCACATGGGTCTCTGGGACCTGCTGGTGTACGGTACCAGTGACTACCTGGATCCAGCTCACATGATGTGGTTTATAATGGAAGCTTCAAGAAGTCTTCCAGATTTCCTTTGGACTGCTAGAAAGTACCATTCTGACACCCCCTTAGCACAGGATTTGATGTAGAGAAGAGAAGACAGAGATGGGATCTCATTAAAGCACAAAAATATCTCAAAGGCAAACACCAGAGGATGATGCATTTTCAGTGATGTCCAGTGACTGGACAAGGAGCAATGCCCATAAACTGAAATATAAGAAATTGCACCTCAACACGAGGAAGAACTTCTTTAGATTGAAGGTGGCAGATCCCTGGAACAGGAAGGGCAAGGAGTCTCCCTCCATGGAGACCTTCCAAACCCACCTGGGAGTGTTTCTGTGTCACCTGCTCCAGGTGATCCTGCCTTGGTAGGGGGGTTAGGCTATAAATGGTGGGTGAGCAGGTAAGAAATGCTGCCTAGAGCCCTGCCAGCCTGATCATCAGAAAAATCCATAGCAGAAGCACTCAACGTGCAGGGAATTGAAATTAAGTTCAAGTGAGGCAGAGTAGGTGTTTGTTCAGCAGCTTGTTTAGACTCTAATCACGGTTAAATCCTTTAGTTAGATAATTGTTCTATCAGCTGATAATGTGAATTGCATTGAAGAACAATATGCTAAAACACCTTCAGTGGGAAGCAGCAAAGGAGATGAGTGGATTCCTTCTTGTTCATTTCTTGCATAACATCCTGTCCGTTCCTGTGTTTTCTGATTAATTGAGTTGTGTGGTGTGCATTTTCCTCTACAAACACTGACTCCCAATACACATTTACCACCCCTGCCTGACACGATAGCTTGGGAAGGCAGGACTCATTATCAAAGGTCAAGGCCTCTGTGTAATTTGCCTTGGATCAGGAGATGTTGTTACACTTCCAGCTGTGCTGTGGGAATTGGGACTAATTTCCTAGTGATGATACGCCTGAGTTTTCAATTTATATAGTTCTAGGATTTGGGATCTGTGTTTCTCACAGGCTTTGCTGTACTAAAAGCCAAGTTGCTTGGTGGTTTCAAAGTCCTAGAAGTAAAACTACATGCAATTTTTTTTAAGAAGAAATTAATTTAAGCTGTGATTTGAGCTATGCTTTCTTTACTTTATGGCATTGTTGTGTGCTGGGACAAAGAGCGTTACAATTTTAATGGTTTTTGTGTGCCATTTCTGTAGGACAAAAGGAATCACAGGCTGTGTCCCTCCAAAAGCTGTTCAGTGCATAGAAATGAGCCTTGACCTGTGCTGGGCTGGAGGTGCTTGGATGCTCGTGGCAGCTGGGGGCTTTCCTGTTCCCAGCCTGCAGCTCCCTGGGCTGAAGCTGCGATGAGGAAGTCTGTGCACACCCTAAATCATGAGATATACCAAGTTCTCCAAGTTGCCAGGGAAACATCCAGTTATAGACACAGCCCTTAAGCTTCTTGCTCAGTTTGCTCAGTCCCATGGACTGACAGTCCCTCATGGACTGCCAACCTTGCTGCTCTTGGTGGAAATGGAATGCTGCAAAATCTGAGGGGGAAAACTGACTTTGGAGAGCTTAACAAAGAGGACTCAAACAAAGGAAATGGGAAACAAATAAGCAAAAAATCGATGCATTTTGTTGTTGGGTTTTTTTTTTTTTCCATAAGAAGGGAGGGCTTTGTTTTGGTTTGGGTATTTGTGCATTTGGGGATTTACCATGCAGGTGCCAAAAATAGTGTGTTCCTGGGCAGGGGGTTGCAGGGGTTTGGTGACCTCTATCCAAAGCTCAGTAACTCCCCACAGAGACCTCATGAGAGAGGTAGAACTGGCCCAGGTAAGCACCAGGACAGGGGGCCAGATTCCAGATGTGTGGGGCTGCTCCAGGGCACACAGCCTGTGGCAGAGTGAGCTTTGGGGAATTATAATGAGCTTCACACGGGGCTGACAGCTGGGTCCTGCTGCCAATTAAGCCAATGGCAAAGCATTCACTGTTTTTCAGGAGCAGGCAGGCTGAGCCAAAGCTGGCTGCTGCTATGTCTCATTTGCATGGAAGTTAATTACCTACATCTTCAAGTTCAGTTACCTTTATGGAGATGGGCATTAAATCTGGCCCCTGCTGGTTTCTCACTCCCCTTTGGGCTGGTTCCCACAGTCTCTGAGGCAAGACCCATTTCAGGTGCATTTTTGTCTTACCTCTGTGGAAAGTGTTGGTGACAGTCATGCCGTTGTCCCTGCTTTATTATTCAACCTGTACAAAAACTTGCTTAGAAAATGGTAGTGAGGTGGAAAATCTGCTTGGACAGGTGATGCATCTGCCAGACGTGAAATCTGTAAACACTTGTCTGAATGCAGCTCTGACCAGGTTTCAAATGGAAATGTTCTCTCTGAGCATGCGAGGCCAGAAAATTGGTCCAGCTCTGACTTTGGCCCTCCTTTGAACAGGGGATGGACTAGAGAATTCTGGAAATGTCTTCCAGTCTAAGTTATTGTTGCAATCCGTATTACGATACTACAAATTTGAATTAGTAATAATGGTATGACATATACAAGCTCTGGGTGAATGTAATTGTAATATATCCTGTAGCATCCTCATTTTTCCTCTCCTCAGCAAAGTGAGATGATGAAAGTTTGCTTGCACTTTGTGTAGACAAATATTTGTGCAGAGTGCTTGCCTAAATTGAGGTCTAAAAATCCAGTTTCTGGTTATTCTAAATACAGCCTGCAGTGTTTGAGCTTTTTGTTTGGTTGGTTGTAGGTTTTTTGTGGTGTTTTGGGGCTTTTATAATTGCAATTTTTCATTTGTACTTGAATTCACTAATAAAGAGATAATTGGATTTTTTAAATGTCATATGACAAATCACGAGTCTGGTAATGAATGTTTCAATGAATGATTGCTCATTGCCCATAACTCTCTAAGCTTATTTCAAACTGTCTGCAGCTGTGATTCTGCTGTGAAATTTTTTAGCATCCAAGTGAAACATAAAGTCTGATGTGTGTCTTTAAGATGAAAGGAAACTCTCTCCTTAGATTAGCAGCTAATTTTCCATTTTGGTGCTTCCAGTGGTGAACAGCCACTTACCATGCAAATCACTGCCTTGCACTGGGGAAAAGTGATGCCAGCTATTTCTGCACTGTTATGGGGTGTGACTGGAGTTAGTGGGGCAGCAGGGCAGTAGCTGGGCTGAAATGGCTTCACCATACACAGCTCTGAAAGCAGCCCAAAATCTGGAATATTTTATGTCCTTTCATGTATCTCATCTGAAAATATATTTCCCCCCTATTTTCCCTCTGCTTTCCCTCATTCATTTGTTGCTTAACTAGTTTTATGGATTTAATATTAAAATATTTACCATTAAGAATCAAATGTGATTTTCCTGAAAGATCATGAAAATTATGTGTCCTGTAGTTTGCATTTTGACTGACTGTTTTCAGGTGCTCTGCTGTCCAGGTGGCAGGTTCCTTCTTACTCTTTTCCTTTATTTGGCAATGGATAGATAACAGAAAGGCAGATTAGAACAAAAAACCTCAACTTAAATTAACAGAAAGATTAAAGCTTTTAAAGGAGAATTGACATTTTGCACACATGGTAACTATTAGAAAATACAGGCACAGATTAAAGAAAGCTGGATAAGAGTTGTAAAAAACTAGGGAAGCAGATCCAGTGTTTTTATTTATAGAGGAAAATACCTGGGGTGGCAAGGAACAGCATTCCCTGAATTGCTGTGAGTTAAGGACTGTGAAAGAGGTTGGTATTTAAACCTGTAGGCAAGGGAATGCTGGAGATACAAAAAGGCCACAGGATGAAAGGTGCACAACAGGACAGTAAAAACAGTCCAGAAGTAAATAGGTAATATGAGGGAAAACATGCTCAAACCTATTCTAGATTACCCTAGGCTGATTTGTACTGAATGCTCCCTTTTTCTTCCTGTCTTTGTGGCTTTTACTTGCTTCTATCTATTTCAAGGTTTAAAAAATGTATATCAATTTCTTTCCTAAGCACAGGAAGTCAAAGAGCTGAATTTTAGCTGTTAAGCTAAAGCAGCCTAAATAAATGATTGCTGCTACATCAGGCAGCAAGTGTGCACCCATCCATGTGGCCCTGAGAGGGGAAAATTGCTTCTTTTTCGTACAAGGACTGAGTTGATTAAAATATTTAGTAGTTCTTTCTGTTCAGGCTTTATCATGAATATTTGCATTCTCCTCTCAGTAGGAAGACAGCACAAATTCCCTTCTTGGCAGAAATTTTGGAAGTGGTCCCCTTCACCTGCATCCAGGTTTGATGGGCAGGGTGTGCTGTGCTTGTGGCCAGAGGTTCATGCAGATTTTCATGCCTGCCCATCGTTTCATTCTGTCTCTATCCTGCAGTTGTTGTTTTGGTCAGGGCATCCACCCGTGGGGTTCAGCAAGGTTTCACCCCTCACCTTCAGGAAGCCACTGGATCCTCACTTTGCAGGAAGGTTTGTTCATCCACCCTCAGAGTGCGTGGCTTTGCTAGACCTGAGTGCCTCTGGACAAAAGCTGTTTTCCACAGGCCTGTCTTGCTCCCAATGATAGATGAGATTGATTTGAGAAGTTTTACTGAGTCCCTCAAAGGACACACTCCTGGCTGCCTGCAGGGGACATGCAGGAGAGCCATTTCTGCCTTCAATTGTGATTCAATTTGCCCAGTCAAAATTCTTTGGAAACACTCCTACCTTTTTGTCCTGGCAGACACATAGCTTAAGTGCCTTAGCAGATTCAAAACACCTGAATGATCACAGTATTAGCACAGTATAAAGAATTCTATCATTCAGTGTCACCTCATTACAGCTAAGAGGAGTGTAATGCCAAATGTAGTGCCAGTGACAAATGCAGAATAACTCCAGCTGCTGATGGCATAAATTGGATTCAGCTGAAGCTTCACACTCACTCAAGAAGCTGGAGAGAATCAAAAGGCTTTTCAACATACTTGAGTGTTTAGGAGTAGTTATAAGGTAGATGGTATTTCATGCTCATTAATCAAGGGCTATGGGAGAAACTCAGTCGTACAACACTGATTAAACCTGTCCTTGCTGCTCCAACTAAAACACATCTTCACTTTGGAGGATTTCTTAAAAAGGTAACACATCTAGGTTTTATTAAACAGAGAGTCATGTTTGGGTTTTGATAGGTAATGTTTTAATTTGCAAAATTGCAAGAAAGGCAACACTTAGCTGATACAAGCTGCAAGATGAAGTCTTTGGTTTGAAAAATTCTCTTTTGAATTGACACATCTGAGGTCAGTTCTCCCCTCTGGAAAGAGCAGGGAAGCCAGGGAACAGAGGAATGGTGCAAGAGGCAGGAGAGGGAGAGGCTCCCAGGGTGCTCCAGGGTCTGCAGAGGCAGAACCCATCCCTGGCAGTGCTGGGAGCTGGGAATCCAGCTTAGTCTGTGCTGAGGAATTTGGCCACTGTAGCAAAACACAAACACACTTCTAAAGCTGTTTTAGTGAGCAGAATAGGCTCAGTTAGCAAATGGAAATATGCTGGCACTATGCATCTCTGCTACTGTATTTTGCCAGTGGAGAAATGTGGCACATAGAAGCAAGTATATTTTTTTTTAATTCCACCACTAGCAGAGCTTGGCAGAGCCTGGTGCAAACCTGGTGTGAGTTGCCAGCCCCATGGCTCCAGGCATGCTAAGGGAGGGATTGAAGCAAACACCAGATCTTTCATGGACTCACTGATAAGCTTCATGTGGGCACTAAGCAGAGGCCAAACCTCTCTCAAACTCCCTGCCAAAGGACTCCTCGTTCCCAGAGGCATCTGGGAGAGGAAATATTATGCAAACTCCAATTCTCCAGTGTGGTTTTAGGAGTGTAGCTGCTAAATTCAGAGGCCTGGGGATGGGGGAAGCAAAACATGCCAGAAGAGTGTCCAGAGCCTGCTCATTGCATACTTGTGTCTCTCTCAGCTACTATTGCTGGATGGATCCAGGTGCCTTTAGATTCCCCAGAGCCATGCATTTCAAGGGGAAAGAAAGGATCTTAATTTTTTTTTTCTCCCAGCTTTTCTGCCTTCTGTGATCTAATCTCTTTGGAAAGGGAAATTTCATACTGTTTTTCTTTGTTTGACTTCATGAGTGGGGTGTTTTTGTCTGCTCTGCAGTGCTGCATGCTCTGTTTCTCACAACTATTAACCTTGTAAATGTTGGTGTTTGAAACTCAGCCAGTTAGGCAGTTTTAGTTCTTTCCTGGGGTTTGATATATTTCTCCTGCAAAGGAGAAACAGCCATTGGCAGAGCTCTCTTCCACCATAGCCCAGATCAGGTATGTGATGTGTTGAGGTTTATTTTCTCATCTCATTGCACACATTTCTAAAAGTCAGGCTTGGACTGGGGAGGGAAGGGTCTGTCCTCTTTTACCTGCTGAAATTAGTAATAGCTAGAAGCTGTCAAGTAGTGATGGCATAGGAATGAATTTGAGGAAGGAATAGAATGGGGCTACTGCACATCAGTTGCTATCAGAGTCAAACCCCCTTCTCCTTCAGCTCTTCAGGGATTTCTGTCAGTAAAGCAGAAAACAGTGAAAGCCAAGAAAAATGGCTCAAGGCTGCTTAATTAGTGAGTGTCTGGCAAGTGCAGAAGGTCAGACCAGTTCTTGGGACGTTAATGTTTATTTTTCAGGAACAATTTTTCTTTTCTACTCTGTTCCTTCCCAGGTGAATGTGTGGATCAAAACTCTTTCTGCATTGTTTCTAGAAGAAAATAGCAGCAGCAGCTTGATTCAAATCTCTCAGAAAGCTGCAGTGCCACCCCAGCTCTGCGGGTAGTGGTTGTGGGGCTGTTTGGGGGATGTGGATTGTGGGATCCCAGTGGAGGATCTTGCTGGGCTTCGTGCTGCTGCTGGTGTGGCTTCTCTGCCCAGTGCCACATGGCACTGGCCCTTCTTGTGCCATCAATGCCACACCCAGCTCTTCCTTCAGTTTCCAATTTTTTCCTCTACTTTTCCTTGTCTTGCAACATTTTTACAGGTATTCCTTAAAAATAAGAAGAAAGCATGAATACAATGGGTAACTCTATGTATATATCCCCCCATAATCCCCTAACAATTTAATAACCTAAAATGCTGTTTATTTGCCACATCCAGACCTTGTCCACCAGCAGGCTGCTCTGCTGGACTCTGCCAGCAGCACACAGCAGTGAATGGAGGTGTGTGAAAGTGAGAGAGATGTGAAAGAAAATACACAGAACATTGTGTTTGTCTAAAAGCACAAAAGAAAGTGCTACCAGGGCAGAAAGAGTGTTGGATTGTCCTGGGCCATTCCCATTGCTGAGAAGTGCTTCAGAGAGAGCCAGAGGGGCTCTGCAACCCAGGTATTCTCCAGGGTAGCTGAGTTATTAACATGATTGAAAATGGTCCATGGGTTAAAACCCTCTGACCCAATGCACTAATGTGAAAACTCAAAGTTTTGCTTCATTGCTGGGGAAGGAAAATCAGGAAAAAATGTCAAGAAAGGAAGGCTGAAAATAAAGGCAAATAATCTGCTTTCTTTATGAGACAGGAGAGACTTGTGGAACATCCAGTGGTGTTTGTTGGGTGAGGTGCCACCTCCAGGGCTCAGGGTAGCTCACTTGCCCTATAAACAGTGCTGTGGTTCCTGAGAGATCAAAGCCAAGGGACACTGGTGCAGCCTCTGCTGTTCCCATCCCACTAAAGAGGCAGAATTTTCTTTTCCCATTTTAATTTGTGCTACTGCTGACGGCAGCATTTGCCCAGGCAGAAGTTGCTCTTATAAGAATTACATTTCTTTCCTAAAATTGCTTCCACCACTGATTGCTCAAAAAGAAATCCAATGGCTGCTATGCCAGCTCTTAAATGAGAGCTGCTCAGAGAGCAGCTCAAGAGGTCTCCAGAGAAGTAGCAAATAAAGTCTCTTCTGTTTCCAGATTCCTAATCTGCTCTGAAGAGGGGCTGTGAGCCAGCAGGGTGGGCAGCCCTGTCCACAGACAGGAGGTCTGGGCAGGCTGGCTGGGCTTGCTCATGTTGAGAGCTGGCTTGCTCCTTCTCCCTCCATGCTTGGCTTTCCTTTTGATTTTAAAAGCTCCATTTGGAGCCAGAGCAGCAAACTGGAGGCCAGTTGTGTGAAGAGAGTGTGGGGAGATACCTGGACCAGAGCAGCAGCTCTGGGATGTGTCTGGTGGAGATGAAGCCTGCAGGAGAAGGAGAAAAAAAGAAATGCTTTAGCCTGGGTATAAGGTTGCTCTTTTCTGCCTTGGCTGCCAGAGGGATGCTGGGGGTTGAGCTACTGAAAAACAGAGTTTTTCTGGCAGAGGGATGCAAGCCTCCTGACTACACTCCACTGCGAGGAGGATTTGGCACCCAAACAAAGCAATTCTGTGCTGAGATGCTCTCTCCCAAAGATCTGTCTGAGGGGAGAAAAATAAAGGGAAGGAGAAGGAAAACAGCCAGCAGAAATCCCTTAGAGCAACTCCTGGTTAATGCTGCACTGCAAGCTTGGAAAATCAGTGGTGACAATTGCAAGGTGCTACACGAGAAGGAGAGCAGCTTGAACTGGGCACAGAGCTCCAGCCCCCTTGCAGACACCTGGGCCAGGCTGCTGGAAGCTGGGTGAAAAGCCACGTCTCAAATGCAGAAGAGGAGATGTCACAGTGAGGATCATGGACAGGTGACAGCCCCCAAAATGTTACAGTGGCACTGCCAAATAGGAGGCCCAAAGTTTAAGGGTGCCCTGGGAGAGGTTCCTGCTCCCACCATTTGGTGAACAACCACAGAAGTTGTCACAAGGGCACCCAGGGACAAGGGACCAAGGACAAGGGGAAATGGCTTCAAGCAGAAGGGATGGTAGGTTTAGATCCAATATTAGGAAGAAATTAGGGAGGTATTGGCAAAAAGACTCCAGAGAGCCTATTTTTCTGCAGCAAACTCTATGAATAGCTCTTTTCCTCATCCATGCAGATAGAAATACCATTTTTTCAGTGAGGTAGTAGAATTAGCAAAATTAAATTTTTGACTTTATGTTTACTTTATTTTCAGTCGAATAGATTAATAGTCTGTAAGCCTAATAATGACTACTGTTCCCCCACTGCATATCTCACAACAATTTTTGATTGCTGCTGACATGACATCGCTGGCAATTCAGGACTAGGATTTCAGAGAACACTGATTTTTCAGCAGAATATTATGAAGTGTTGAGGAGTTACTAAGAGCCACCAGTCTAAGGCTGATGTTATTTATATCCTCCGTGTCTGGTACAAGTGATAAATCTGCAAAGACAGATCATATCCTGCAGCCCATACTGTAAGGGCATTCCTTACCCGTAAATTGAAAACTAATGTTTATTTCTCTTTAATTAAATACTCCATTAGCCAAAGATCGTGTTAAAATATTTAAAAGGAAGTAATGTAATCAATATACCAACTGTGCCACTGTAAATGTATTTCATATGCAGTAAGTGCCAGATTTTCTTTCTTTGCTGAATTATGAGTGCTTTGAAAAGGATAGGTGGAACACTGTGGGTTGAGATGATCTGTAAATGCAAAAATAGTATTTTTTTCTTGACTTTCATGAGGGCCTTCAGCAACCTGGTGCCTTGGTAATGCTCAGTATATTAATTGATTCCTTCTTTTTTTCTTGATAGGCAACATTTCTCCTAAAACCTTTTTCATGCTCCCCTTGGGTTTGCTCTTCATGTTGATACCTTTTTTTGGTTGTGGGGTTTTTTTTTTGGTTTTTTTTGGATCTTCCATGCTTGGGCTGATGGGACCACTGCAGAAGGTGTTGGTGCAGTGAGAGGCCTGGGTGAGGTGGGTGAATGCCCAGCTGCTCCCTGATCCCTTTCCATGGTGATAACAGGCTCCTGTTCCTGCTCCTGTGTGGCCACTGATGGCCACTCAGGCAGAAGAGGCTTCACATCTCAGAGACGCCAGGGCCTTTCCAAAATATGCCCAAAACAGAAGGGAAAGGAGGAGAAGCCTGGAAGAAACCAGGTGGAGGAGTACAGAGATTATTTTCTTTTTCAGTTTTTATGGAACGAGGTTAAAATCAGGCTTTAAACCACTGAGGAAATATATTCGCTTTTCCCCCAATAAAATAAATATTCTGCAGCCCTTCCTCTCCCTTACTGGTACCTGGAGGAACTCAAGCAGAAGTATAAAGTGTCTGATTTATTGTCCACACGTTCTCAATAGGTACTTTCTCCCCTCTTGTTATTGCCTTGCAAAGTGTCCATTGTACCAAGGTAATGAAGGGGAATTTTTGCAGCCAGTGTCTTTCCTCAGAAAAATATTCCTAGTGGTGTGATGATAGAAAAAAAATGTCTTCTGTGAAGATAATCTATCAGTTGAATTAGTTTACATGTGCTTTTAATGCCAGGAACTTCAGGCTGCTTAAAAATAATAAAAACGAAATGTCAAGCAAATAAAAGTTAATTAAACACACAGTGAAAGAGGCTTAATTTTAGTCCTAGAAGGAGCTGAAGCTTTTGCAGAGCATCTCTACAAAGGTAACAAAATCCCTAACTGCAAGGTGTGAAACATCCCCCACTCCCTGGCAAGAAATGAGAACAGCACCTGAAGAGCCCCTGTACTCCAGACACCACCAGAAGTGGAAGAGATCATTTTCTGGGGGGTTGGGGAAATAAGAAAGCAGGGAACTAACACAGACCCTCCATGGATTGTTGTATATTACTAATATTCTTGAAAATCTTCACACAGAAAGGGCTCTGAGTTATTCCAAGCCCAGTGCAACACAAGATTTAAAGGTCAGCTCCTTTTCCCATGGAAGCTGATGGAGGTGTGTGTTTCACAGGAAGCCAGGCTGAGCTCCAGGCTCTTCCCTGCATGGTTATTCCAACATATCGGCCATGCTGAAGCAAACAGAGCAAACATTTCCCTTTTTGAGACTCCTAGCAGGGTAATAAAAAAGTAATTAAATGCTTCTCCATCACCATAACTCAATCAGGGATGCAAAAAATAGGTGTGTGCTCTGGCCCAGGTCAGGGTGGGGAGCAGAGCTGTGGGAAAGGGTGACATCCAAAGGGTCTGTACCTGACCCTCCAGGACCACAGGGGGGATAGGGAATGTCCAATAAAATAAAAAAGGTACAAAAGCCCACAGAGCAAGGGCACTCAAACCAAAATGAAGGGATACCAAAGCAAAATTACTGTGGTGACTGGGGCTCTTCTGGTAGGAAACCTTCCACCATAACCCTAACCCAACCCTAGCCCTAAGCCTGCTTAAATGCTTCCACCTAATGGAGGAGGCTTGAGCCAAAATAAAGATGCCAGGACTTGTTCACAAACACCCCCAAAACTCACCATGAGGGTTGTATCTTCAGGCAGCACAGATGGCAGGAATAGGCAGAGGGAGAAGAGAGGTTTGCTCCCCATTTTCTTCATGTTAAAGGACTAGATGCTACATTTCCTGATTAATTTTGGAAAGATGTAAGTTAGCAACAGAAGATATGAGACATGCTGTATTTAATCAAGGTTTTCCTCATCCTTGACCCATCACTGATTTATGTGTGCTGTGGAATGTGCTGACTTCCTTAATGGATGGGTAACATCTTTTCATATCCCAGGAAGTGATAAGCTGCCCAAAATGTCAGAGCTCCAGACTGATGGGTTTCTGTCAGGCTCTTTTCTGTAGTCTTTCTCTGCATTCTGAATGCTTTTTCTTAGCACCATCTAGGAACCGTTTGCACAAAGTGGATGTTATTTTGGTAAACACTTCACATGTAATCTTTAACAGTATAACAGCTTTGTTAATCACTGTAACAGAGTAAATGCTCCTTCCCTTAACTGGCCTAGTTTGGAGGTTAAAATTATACAGGCTAAAAGGAAAAAAAGTCTGGGGGAAAAAAAGGTGCTCTCATTCTATTTGTTCTATTTTGCAATATGAAAAGAAGAGAAGACCAGCTCCATCAGGAAAGCAGACTTCATATTGACAAGTAACTTTGTTTTGAAATGTAATTATAGAGCCAGACTTGCAGCATGGGTAACCCCTAAAGTTATTCCTCCTTGGGAGAAGGAGAAGGGAGGAGCAAGGAGATAATAATGCAATGACTGTTTTTTTCATTTTGCTTTCTCTAAACTTACAAAGAAGTAGACTTTGTTGCTCAGTTGATGAGCTTGCAGTGCAGTGCAAAGGAAAACAGCCAACATTTGCTGTTAGAGGCACAGTGCACAGAAGACATGAGCATTCAGGTCCTTTGCTGGGCGGTGGCAGAGAGCAAATTCAGTCATGTATCAAACTTTTTTTTTTTGTGAAGGAGCTGTGGGATTATATATCTTTATATAATCACTACATTTAAAAAAAGGAGCACAGGAGGCTTTCCCACCTGTGATGGATGTTGTGGGCTGGCAGGGGGAACATGCAGGGAGCCTAAGGCAGCATTGCTGGCTCTGCCATGCTCTCCTGTCCATGACAGTCCTTTCTGTGTCCCCTGACTGCTCATGGCTTCACCTCCCAGCTTGCAGGGACCTGCACAGAGGTGCCAGTCAGCCCAAGGCAGGCAGGGCTGGCACCAATTAAATGCTCTTCCTAATGATGTGCTGTTAGTGG
The DNA here is from genome assembly GCA_025920805.1 of Petroica traversi. Classification (NCBI taxonomy): domain Eukaryota; kingdom Metazoa; phylum Chordata; class Aves; order Passeriformes; family Petroicidae; genus Petroica; species Petroica traversi. The sequence goes on along the minus strand of JAHLSL010000024.1, from coordinate 7,648,166 downwards.
GTTTTTAACCAATCCCGGGAAAGGACTTTTGTTCTGCTGTTGAACTGGTAAAGACCAGGTGATATTTGAATTACTGCTTTGCCCCTTTCATTTCCAAAGAGTATGAACATGTTTGCATTAGTTTCCCCACTCATGTCTTGTCTGGCAGGACTGGCCATCAGTCTTTCCTGATGCTTTCTGTTCTCCCAGTGTCGCCAGTGACTTTGCTAAGTGCTGGATGCTACATGCAAATTCCAGATTTATCAGTGCAATTTGCACATAATTAATATTTGTGCCTCGCTCATGTAAAAATTGAATATTATTGGTTTATTAACTTTTTTTGGGGGGAGGGAAGCTCATTACTCTGCTTTATGGAGGTGTTTAAAATGTGCAGAACTTGATGTATAAGCTTTGACTGCACGCATAAAACTTGTAGGAAATACTTTAATAAAGCTTGTAGAGCAGATAGTAAATGTCTTCATGTTTGGAACGAACTGGATGTGCTTTGTGTTTTCTGATGAGTGGTTCAAGAAACAATTTTTCCATAATCAGGGTGTATTTCAGCTGCAACCTGCCCCACAGGTCTGTGTAGGTTGGTAAAGGAGTGTGACTTTTTTGTGAGCCTGGGCTTCTGGGAACCTTCCACCACTGCCACAGTCTCTCTCACATACCATGCAATTCTTTAAAAATTCTCTTTCAGCAAGCAAGCAAACATAAAAACTGGCAAAACTTCAGTACTGAAAATGCTTTCATTTTACTTGCTGGTAAGACATAATTATTTCAAAAAATAAAAATGAATTGTGCTTGTTGGAGTAAGAGAACAAATCAGAAAAGCATGAAGTAATACAGGGAAAATTCTCCTGCCAGATGCAATATATCCATCCAAACAGACCTTTGTGTTTGACCATGCAATGCTGGTGATCTCCTATGGCTGCTGAGAGTGCAAGATGAGGAAGAATTGGACTGGACAAGGTTAAACAATCTTTCAATCCTCCTCTGCTACTGAACTCTAAAATAACCCAGAAGATCCGTAGTTTATCTTTCATATATAGAGGTTTGTAGTGACTTATTTTCAGTTTGTGTGTTCTGAACTAGTGAAAGGAATGAATGGTGTGCAATTAATTCATTTGTCAATCACATTCAGTGAATGGATTGTCTCATCTGAAACACAGAGGGAAAAATGAAACAGATTAATGTCTTTTCTCAACTGAAGCAAAAGCAGTGATCAGAGCTGGCTGAATTAAACTGAAAATGAATTGACATCATTTCTGCAGACACAAGTAGTTTTTGTCATGTTTGGGGTCATGAAATTCAATATCCATGGAGCAGTCAGGCATGTTGGCAAAGCTGGGACTTTTCAGAATATCAGCCCGTATGGTAATTTGTGCCAGCCTGCCAACATCCATCTTTTATTGGCCTTTATCCTTCCAGAGGAAAAGCAATGACTTGGTGTTTTCATCCTTCTCTCTGTCAGCGCCCAGTCATTATGGGAGAAACTGATGATGGAGTCAAGGTGTTTAATCCACAGATCACAGGAGTGTAGCAGGGAAACCTCCCTCCCTCAGGGGAAGCCTCCATCTGCCCACCAGCCAGGAACCCAAGCCCAAGAACTCCCTGCAGAGCATCCCTCCAGCACTCAGGGGGCAGCAGGAGGGGAGCTGACACACTCTGCGTTCAGGGTCTGCGCTCAGAATTGGGGGCTCCATAATGAAGGTGTTTTCTGGGCCTGTTTCTAGGTATGGTCCTAGAAACAGGCATTGCTGGAGGCAGCAGACATTCCAAGAGCCAGGCAGAGAGTGCCTTACCTTGTGTCCCATCGCTTATCATCAGGGGCAGTCACACCACTGCATCACCTTCCTGTGCCCTGCTGCTGGGACAGGGAGTAAGACCTGCTGTAGGACTAGAAAGCAGAGGGCAGAGTGGCTGAGAATTTGGGAGGTGCAAACTGAAGAACTTCAGTTCTTGGTGAGCTCGGGAAATGCATTCAAATAGGCCAGTGGGGTGCAGGCTGCCTGCTCCCCACGGCAACTGTGGTGGGAACCAAAATTTGGGAAGAGACCTGAAAGGTCTGGTTTTGGTCCATCTGGGCCTCTGAACTGGTGAATGCAGGAGGGAAAAACAGATGCATTCAGGAGAGTGAAGCCTGAACTGGGCAGAGGCAGTGACTGCCCTGGCATGGGCAATGGTGTTCAAGCGCTGCCCAGAACCTCTTGTGTCACCTCTCAGGAGCCAGGCAGAGGGGAGAGAAGCAGCCAAGCTGATCCACTTGGCTGTCACCTCCTCTTTCCTCCTGAGAGAGCTCACAGCGAGGAGAGCTCCCAGAAGCAGGAGCCTGCCCAGAGCTGAGCAGATTGTGGAGAGCAGCTCCCTGCCAGCCACGCTCCCATCCCTGCCCAGCTCCCAGGGACCGCTGCCCCTTGAGCTGCTCCTGGTGCCAAGCTCTGGCTTTGCTTTTGTGCAGGAAAGTTACCCTCTGAGAACACGGAATTGCACAGCTAATCTCTGCTCTTAATTTGCCATTAAAGTTTATTTTCAGCAAATTTTTCAAAAAATCCACAGCACAGCTGTTCCACAATAATCTCTCGCTTGCAGTTTTTGCCTTTGGCAGGAGGCGGTTCCTGTCTGTGTTTGTTGCAGAGCTGTGTACAAGGGACAGGAGCCTGATGAGCAGGGCAGGGACAGAGCCTGTGGAGGTGGGTTTTACCTCACAGGAATTTGGAGAGGAGGTGGGGAAGGATAACCCATCACCTGACACATCCCTACCCCCTCCCCAGTGCACGTTAGGGCACAGACACACCAGGTTTGGGGAGAGAGGTCTCGGTCTGAATTATCCTGCCAGCCTCATCCCTAACAGCTGTAAAGGCTGCACATGGGCCAGCTCATTTCCTGTACTAATGACAAGAGGAATTAAAGCTGAATGTTTCCTGAAAATCAGATTAGTGCCATGTTAGTCAATGGGCAACAGAGGGCTGCCTCTGGATAACAGTGTAAAGTTAGAAATTTAGTTTTAACTATTGAAATCACACTTTTGGCAGCTAAAAATGATGTTATGTAAAATAGCTCATTGATACTGTAGTCTTGAAAGTAAGTTCTCTTTACATAGGTCCTTTAAACATTAAATAGGTGATTTGAATTAACCATTAACTATTAGTGAATTTAATGATTTAATAGTTATCTTAATAATTTTGAATAGTATTTATCTAATATTTAATATTTATTTAATTTTGTTAATGAATTAATTACTAACTGTAATGAAATATTATTAACTACTTGAATTGACTACTAACACGAATCAAACTGATGCCTTTGAATAGCACAGGCCTAATCAGTAATGCAAAATCAATTTGTCCAGGTACCTTTTAGCATATGGTTTGCAGTTGTCCCCTTTCTCAACCCAGTTCCTCAGAAACACACCTGCAGTACTGTGATTTTTTTAAAAAATGTAATTTATTTTTCTGAGCAGCTTTATCTTCCTTTGCTATCAGACTCTGAAACTGTTCAAAGCAGAAGGTCAATGGGCATTCAGTCAAAGTGGGAAATGGCAAATGTATAAGCTGGTAAATGTTGCATATCTCAAGAGGGAGAGTTTAGCACCGACAAGAACTGGAAAATATGTACAGCATCATTTTTTCTACAAATTTAAGACTGAACTCTTCTGACCCATCCATCCTGTGAGCCTTACTATTAGAAACAGCACTATATTGGCAGTACTGGAACTGCAAGGGAAATATGTGTCTTATTAGCAAATGTATCCAGTTGGAAATCAGGTTTATCTATTGCAGTTTTTAAAAAGATCATATGAGCTCGGCCATTCAATTTACATTTACCCCATTCAATAGCCTGAAAGCCATGGAATGTTTCAAAAGGGATGTTTTCCTGTTCATTGAATTCCACTGGAGTCTAAGACAGAGCACAGAGACTTCCAACCAGAAACTTATGGCAGTGCTGTCTGGGGAGTGGAAGCCATGTACAGGAACACTGAATTAGGACCAGCCTAGAAAAAATACATTTGAGCAAATTTCATGTCTTTTAGTTCAGACTCCTCTTAGGACCAAAACATTCATAAGGTACTTGGATGGGAAAAAGAAGGTAGACCTTGATTTCTCCTGCCTCATTTGGCTGGCAAGATGCTGCACAGAAAAGGTAAAAATTTTTTCAGTTGCTTTTAAAAAAATGCAAGAGGAGAAGTGAAAGGAAAGGGCAGCAGATAAAGATGTAGCAGATGGGGCAATGTGGTGCCTTGAAAATCAACTTCACAAAATGCATCTTTAATGGAGGAAGGGTTAAATTAGGAGGTTGGCATGTAAAAGCAGAGGAAAGAGTGATATTAGCTCAGGAAAATACAGGAAGGCAGAGATGTGGCCAATGTTTCAGGAGGCAGATCTGGCATCTTCCAAGTTTATTGGAATTTTTTGGTTGGATTCTATGGGGTCAACATTTCCACCTTTTAGCTGGTGGTGCCATGTTTTGAATCAAGAGGAAGATGCTATTCTCCATCTGAGCACAACTTGCAGTAAATATTAACACACCTCCCAGCCCCAGAGGTGATGAAATCGTCTTTAATACATTTCTACCTTCACTTTAGTTCAAAGGTTTAATCTTGGCCTCTGAACACCCACTCTCAGAATCATGTTCTCCAAGCAGACTTAGTTCCTACCAATTTAGGCCTGTGTGAGTATCTACAGGAAGAGAAATCCCATCTGATTTTCCCATCTGGCTCTGTGTTTGATATGGAGCTAGGAAGAGTGGTTGGTAAGCATAACCTGGGATAACAGTGCTCTAAAGATTTTCTTATCTTAAATATGCTCCAAAGATCAGAAAAAACCTACCAGATGTCAATTTTGATAAAGTTAATGAAAATATGTGGTTCAGGTACAATCCATGAAATACATTTCTAAGTCTGTTAGTCAAACAAAATGAAGTCGTTAATTAGAGACAGTAAGAGAAGCTTAAAAAAAGACACAAATTCCAATTTCAGCCCATGCAAATGAAAGAAACTTCAAAAATCTAAAATATGTTTCATTCTTCCCGCTGTTTTAGTTATATCTCAGTATTTTTGATTAATCTTGTTATTCTGAGCTAAAGGGTTCATGGGCCTAGAGGGCTGTAAGCAAGGAGACACCAGCTGGGGGGAAGGAGGCTCTCCAGAGGAGTTGTAGGAAGGTGGATTTTCTGACATCCAGGCTGTTGTGGAGAACTGTTCTATCTCCCCTCCCTGAGACCAGGGCCTTGTGTGGAAAGTCCAGCAACCAAATTTCTGCCCCAGACATGAAGTGTTGGGTTGCTTTGGGGACACTTTGTGGGTTTTTGGGAAAACACGTCCTGGAAGCATTTTTCTTTCATTTTGATGAGGAATGAGAATGTTTTGAAATCTCAGAAAATGCTCAGGTTGAATCATACCCCACTGAGGAGCTCCCTGAAGCACCTTAGCAAACGGCACAGCAAGAATATGCCCTTTCTTTAGGCAAGTGGACTATTTCCTGAGCTGTCCTTCTCTGTACATCAGAGCAGAGCTGAATCTCTCCAGGTAAAATGGGAATAATTTCCTCTTGACACAAGTTTATCCTGATGTAAGGCTTAATTGATAGCTTGCAGGGCACTTGTTTGTTCCAGGCTGTTGGTTTTGCTCTAAGCACAAATTTACTCAGTGATGAGAATATTTTGACAACTCTGCCTATCTGTGCTCAGGAACTGCAGTTTGGTGTGAATTTTCAGGGTGTGCTGACCCAGTTTTAAAGCCTAAAATGAGCATGCTCTAGATTCATATGGAAATACTGCGGTTGGCAAAATAAAACAAAGAAATTGTAAATAAGCGGAAGTAGAGTACATTCTGCACAAGAACTTTCAGGAGAGTTTTGCTTAGCTGGCAGAGGTGTGTTTTTGTCCTTAAACTTTTTCCAGAAGGTAATTGTTAAAAAATTATGCAATTCAGCTTGAAGAAACATCTTATTCTGACCCACTTGCGTGTCCTCACGGACACTTCTCTTCAGCAAGTCCCTGCCTAGCTGTAAACACACAAAAATCAACATGTCAAATCAAGCAGAATTAGTTTGCACATGTTGCTTCATTATTCCTTTGCCATCCCAAGTCTAATAAATGTCTCATTTAGAATTCTCTCTCATTCATATTTGTGGTGTTTGTTTTTATGTGCTTATCAAAGCTTATTTTTAGGCAACTCATGGCTCATTCTTTAAGAATAATGAAATCCTATCTGTTTTTATGTGTTTTTTTGTGAGCAGAGCTGGGAAGCCTGTGCTTGTTTTCTTTAGATGATATAACAAATTAGCTTCTTCCAAAATATTATGCTCTGGGGACTGTGATCACAGGAAACACGAGGGAACATTTGAATACATTACCAGATCTCTGCAATACATACATACATGTGTTTTTTGTGTATAGAACAGGGTTTTAAACAGAAGTGCTCAAACCATTTTGCTACAAACTCTCCTGACAATGTGTTTGTGCTGTCCATATAGTCAGAAAAACGTTTATGTGCTGGAAGACAGTTGATTTTGGTACATGATTTGAATGCGGAAAAACATTTGTACTAATTATATACACACAAAAAAATAGTAAAGAAGTTCTGTGTTCATCTCTTTTATTTTTGTGATCCAAAATCTGGCTATAAATAAGAGAACATTTGCTTAATAAAGAAGTATTATCACTTTGCTTCACCATTTCCCTCTTAGGTAAAATTAGCTGTGTTGCTAAGCCATGGAAATGCAGCTGAAAGGATTACAATGATGAGCCCAGCTGTGCCCCTCGTGCTCCCACTGAGCTGCTCCTGCTCCTTGGTTCATCACTGCCTTTTGTCTCTCCTCATCGAGGAGCACACAAATTATGGGACTGCCATTAAATGTAAATTCTCCTCGGCCACTTTTCATTCCAGGAGCTGCTGGGAATGTGACATGGATACCTGCTCACAGCTCCTCCCCAGAGCCTTTTTGACTGGGGCAGAATGAGGAATAATAACTAGATTATTACTGCTCTATGAAGGCAACCAATTACTGGTTGAAGCAGGTAATTATGATGCTGTACACAGCTAGGAAAGTTAACATCTTGGCAACTAGCTGAAATTTAAAATAGAACCCCACTCTAATTATGTTCCACACGCAGAGGAACTGAGCAGATAGCGTTTGCTCAAGCCAAAATAGCAAATTTGGATCAGACTTCCCTTGCATTGGGATAATAAGTGTGGGATTTCACATCTGGCCTTTCAGGCTGGGCTTATTTTAACAAAAGCATCATCAGTAAATTCACTTTTTTTACTAAAGCCATCAGGAATTGCTTACCAGTGTGGTGAATGGCTTCTTATGACTCCTGACTTTGGTTTGATGAGTTTCCTGTTCACCCTGATAGCTTTCAAAATGGAAGGGAGAGTCTAAAATGACAAAACCAGCAAGGAATAAAAATTGTGTTGGCAACTGCAAGCTGTGTGAAGATTCAGACCGCCCCAAATGTGGGTGTCTGCAGAGTTACTGCAGAGAAAGGCAATGTTCATAAGCAGATTACTGAGTCATGAGCATGTTTTGAATGTGATTACAAGCAGAGAGACAGAATTAGTCTTTGATTTCCATAAAAAATTAATGAGAGAGACAGACAGGGATAGACAAATTGGAGAGTTCACTTGGTTAATTTTCTTCCCAGCAGCTATTGTAAATGCTCCTCTTATTTAGCAAAGAAAGATACTAAGTCTATATTGGTTGTGCTGGCCAAGAAAAACTATTAGTGTGCTGGAGGTTTACCTGGGGGCAAACTGTAGCAAATTAAAAAAGTGACAACGTGCTCATTTTGGGACATTTTGATGCATCTTTCACAAAAGCAGTCAATTAAGATCTCCTCTGGAAATGATGTTTGGCTGCTGTGCTCCTGAACAACAGCTCTGTCTTCATGTGGGCACCACTGGACTGATTCCCTCTCTTGAAAGTAGAGAGTCTGGCTGTGTTTTAAAAGGATATTTGTGAAATCATGCCCTGCTACAGTTGGGATAAGATGGGATGAAACCATCATTAATGCTACAGATGCAGCAAGTGCTACACCTCTAGATATAATTTTATTTCTTTTTTTTTCAGGGCTGCAGGGCAGCTTATAATTGAAGTGATACAAACCTAGCAGTGGGTGTCTGAAGCAGGGCTTTGAGGTTCTCACCCTTTCCCATGGATTCTGGTTTGCATCTGCCAAGGCCAAGGTACTGATTTTAACCAGCACTGAAGTGCACTTTACCTCAGCTGTGCTCCCTCAACTTTCACTCAAGGCAGCCAAAATGCCAGGATTTGGCAGAAATATCTACTGTTCCAGATAATTTGTGAGGAACAAAGGGTTCTGGTGCTGTTGTCTACAAAATGGAGTTTGCTCTAATTTGCACTAAATACCAATGAACATTTTTGCAGAGATTTCTTATCCAGATATAATGTCCTGTATTTAGACTATTTGCAGATGGTTAATGGTGAGATGATGAGTTCATTCCCTATTTAAGTGCAACTCACAACAGAACAGTGGAAGCTATACTTTAAAAGGAATAATTGCCCTGACTATAGAAGACTTTGTTCCCATGGAAAATGGCTATGAAATTTGTGTTGTTTAATTGTTTTCAACTTCTTATTTTTTCTCTCTCTCTTTTTTTTTAATCTTGCAAAATGCTGACTTTTCAGTGAGAGGCAATAAAATAAAGCTTATGATGGAAATGGGCATATCTGTCTGGATGTAATCAACAGATATTTTCTCTGTATAATAACAATAACAAAGATTCAGCTTTAGAGTGAAAATATTTAGTACGAGTACATAAGGTATTCTAGTTAACTTTGAGATGAAATATAGAAAAACTCACGTCCAGTGTGTGTTGGGAGGAACAGCCTGGTACAGTAAACAAGGTACTATTTCTTTAGATATCTTGCAGGATTATTGGCAGGTTAGACACATGTTTAGTTTTTACTTTTATATTCTCTGTTATGATAGTGTCTGCATCAGCATCTTTGTTTTACAGAAGTGCCATAAATAATTCATATCTTTATTTAAGTAAATGTGGGTTTATTTCCAATTGGCATGGAAAAGGCCTTTATTTTCTGTATCATTATGCACAGTTGTCATACCAGCCCCTTATTTCAAACTGTTTGTGAGTCACTCAGAACACACCAGTAAATCCAACTGCAGCAAACTTAGCCTGAAATTTAATTATATGATCAACAATCATCGTCCTGTACTTTCCTAATAAAATGTATCTCATTGCAGGCAGTTTACAAGGAATTGTCACCTCACCTGAACCCATTATTCTTGAAACAACATGGCAAAGCATTAAGCAATTCTGTTGATTGTGCTCTGCTGAGTAAGGGGGGTCCTTGAGAGTCATTCTAGATTAGTTAGTGATGTGTAACTCAGCAAAGCAGGGAGGAACATAACTCTGGCAATCCTTGCTCCTCTGGGATGGGAACCCCATTAAAAATAACCTCCATGGCCAGTGGTAGAGAAAGGTTTCACTTAGTTATGTGAAGAGAAATCAAATGGGTAAATGAAAGCAATGAGATGGGGGAGGCAGCTCCTGCCACACACAGCACTGAAGAGCTGGAACATTCACATTGGAACTGCTCACATTCACATTGGTTCTTGCTGAGCTAGAAAGATGGATATCTACATGAGTTAGAAGATGATAAAAACATTCCACAGATTAAGGCATGCAGGGTAGGTCAGAGCAGAATAGAAGCACAGGCAGGAGAAAGCAGCACTGCCTAGAGGAATATGAATCAATGGAGATTGCAAAAAAGGTGAAGAGAAACACGTGCCTTGATTTCATATTGCAAAGACCAAAAAGAGGACAAGAAAACGTAGAAACCCTGCTGACCAACGCGTGAGGAAACAAATAGTCTTTTGGTACATTTAATTTTCCTGTTTCCAGGAGAAAAGCAAACACTGACTAGGATTTTCCCTAACTTTCTTTTCTGTTTTTATGATAATGGGAAATTGTTTCACAGATTTTCTTATAGGTCTTTCTGGATTTTTTTTTGTTGTTTTTTTAAGTCTCTTAGCGAATATTAGACTGTAAGCCTTTCCTTCTTATGGATAAGAGTGCTGCTGACAAAATTTATCTCTGGTGGGATTATTCACATCCAGATCTCAAGTCCTAAGTCACTGGTAAGAAAGAGTAAAACCTGAGTCTTGCCAAGAGTGGACCTGAAAACCTGCCAGGAGCAGGGAGTCAGAGAGGAGCCATTCCTTGCAGGTGACTTGCAGACCATCCCTCCAGCTGGGGTGAGCCCAACCTGCAAATAAAGTAGGTGTGGAAACAGAGAGCTGCTGCCTCTCAGTGGATGCCTCTCAACTCTTAATCCGTTGATTTATTGTGCACTATCTGTCTGCTTCTCCTCTCCTAGAAACATTATAACTTCTCTCTCTCTGCTAAAACCCTTAACCTAAAATATGTCAAATGGTCTAAGCCTTGATTACATATGCCATCAACCTTTCTTATTTAGAAAAGAATATCAGTGTCCCTTGTTTGTCTAACAAAGGTTAAGTTTAACCTTCAGGGCACAGTGCAAAGAACATCTGTTTATTCAGACTTCTAGCCTGGGGTCTGAGAAGCACAGTTTGTATTTAGGGCCTCTGGCTGACATTTGTTAATTCAGTTTGCATGCATTTTAATGTGGTTTCTTGTACCCCAAGGCAGATGTTTAGAATATAATATAATGGAATATCATATATGGCCAAATGATCATTTCCCAGGTTATTTCCAAGTCACCCTGTGAGATCTCTCAGTCCCATCCTTTCTTGGTGCCAACAGAATGCTGCATGAAGACTGCAAAGAAATGCGTGTTTGCATAAAAAGCCTATTTCCAGCAGAAATAATGCTTAAAATTATTTTTATTCTTGTTGTTGTTATTATTGAATAGAACTTCTCTTAATGACATTTAAATATGGGGCCAAACTTGAGCTGATGGCATCTCATTAAAGCCAAGGGAATAGAAATTCAAATGTGTCTTTTCCTCCAAGTGGTTTATCTAGCAGTAGGAGCTTATTATCTGGTGTGCCACTGTTATCTGCCAGGAGCTGTGTATCTGCACCAAGCTGAAGACAGATACATTTTAAGGGTTCAGTACAGTTTTCTTAATGACATCAAATATTCAAATGTGTTCATTTATTGGAAGGATTATTGCACTGCAGAAGCAAAATGGGGCTTCTTATGATGCCTTAAGAAATGAAACAGCCCACAATTTTGAGATAATATCTCCCTGGCAGCAAAAGGGCTCTGTTCCCTTTTGGACAGGCCCCAGATGACTGTTCTTGTGTTCTCCACTACCTTGTGGGCAAATGTTTCCTTCTCTGAAGCTGGAGCACGCTCATGATCTTCCACAGCGTCACTCTGGGAAGAATCTCAGAAACAGGGAAGTCTCATATCTTCTTCTGATAGAGCCACCTCATTAAGCCCCAAACCACTTGCAAGGATGCCTCTAATTTCCATATTCTAGTTTCTACACTAACATGTAGTCATCTGGATATTTCTCTTGAAGCAGTAAGTGAAGATGTCTTTCAAGATGTCCTCTGAGTCTGTAACTGCAAATGTCAAAAACTCCTGATGAGGTTTCATGCCTTCCCTGGCAAAAGCACTTTGCTTTCTGGTGTTACCAAACATTTTCCCCTGCAAGAAGGCCTTCTGCCTTCCTGGTCACAGGCAAGCAAGAGAAAAAGCATTTGTCCATGGCCTGTTTTTTAAGCATATAAAATCATCACCTCCAGGGATGGAGTATTTGTGAATCTTTCTTGGGAAAAGCCGTGCTATTGCTTGGAAATCACACACCCACATAAGGATGATCATCTGCAGTGGAGCTGTCTATCCTCCAGCAACAGATGCTTAGGGAAAAAAACAAACCCAGCTCTTCAGATGAGAACAGAGGCAAAATATCCATCCCAGTGAGAAAGGGACAGGAAGGATCTCCACAGGAGATATTTAAGTGCAGGAGGCATCCACAGCTGAACACCTCATCCGAGGTGGGTGCTCCACTGCAGGGAGGGAGCTCTGGGGGCTGCTCCAAATGCAGGAGCACAGCCCTCCCATGCTGCAGCTTTCCTGGTGTCCCTGGGGAACTGTGACCCCTCTCTGTTGCCATTTCCCATTCCTCTGTGATGCTCAGGGAGCGGGTCAAGGGCAAGGTCTTTGCTCTTTGTTGCAGCTCAGAGGGACCTCTGCTTTCCAGAGCAGAAAATCTGCATTCTTGGTCTTCCATTTCACAGCACGCTGCTCTGTGTGAGAGTCTCAGAAATGCACAGCTGAGCCAATGCACTCACTCAGGCAGCATGAGAGGGCTGCACAGCCAAAGTGCCTCTGCCTACAGGGTCCCATGGCCCTTGAGGTGCATTTCATCAGCTCTGTATACATTTCGCTATCACTCAATAGGGTGAAAGCTTATTGTCATTAATTGTGAGGGTTTATGTTGGCAACCACTTAGTTCCTATGGTTACATCTCTAAGAAATTGTGAAATAGGCACTTCAAGGCTCTGGGCAGAGAAACAAATTGACTGTTACAGAATTCATGAATGATAATAACTCATTTACTTATAATGCTAATAAATAATTGGTGTAAAATCTTCTTGTTCAGTCTTGAAATACATAGGGTATTTAAAGGTCAGCACTGCTCTTAACTCTCCATTAAAACCCCCATACTGCAATAATGCAGCCCAGATAGCAATTACAGCGTTTCAGTGTTCAGTTAGTGAATCCATAACCTGTCCTGGTCTGCAGGGCTGCCCTGCCTGTGTTACCCTGACACCACAGCAGGGCTTTCTAGTCTGTGCAAGGGCAGGGTTAGAAACACCCCTGTTCATGGTCATGCTAAAGCTGTGCCATGGGAACAATATCCACTGTCTTACAGTCTCATGCAGCCCTTTGTCTAAGCCATAGCAGGATCCTGAAAGAAACAGTGTTTTGTGGCAGATAAATACTCCACAATTTGTCTACAAGGTCACCCCTACTATCCCACCCCATAAGGGAACCTGAATCCTTCTGGTCTTTGAGTTGTTTTCCTGTCTGTGTTTCTCATTATCCCTATCAGTGTTACTGAGTGCTGGACTGCCTGCTTTTTGTTGCTGCTTTCCTAACTCCTTTCCCCCCATATTTTCTCCCAGCTCGTGTGCTTTCCCTTTTTGTCACCTGTCCTCTGCTTGTCTCATGTGCAAGCAGGCAGGCACTAGGCTTTGCACTGCTTTAGATTGCCCTACCATGTCCTGTCCTATTTGTCTCATCAGTACATGTAGCACACAATTTTTGTCACTCTTTCCCTGCACAGATCCTTTCGTGCCTACAATAAATTTTTTATTCCTTTTCTCTAACTTGTTTCTTTTTCTACCTTATCCTCTGAGAGTCAGCTTTCCATGGTGAGCCATGAGTGGGGGAAAATCATCTCTTTCTTTTAACTATGCTTCCTTCTTTGCAGTATTGCTCCTCTGCAACAAGATAGCCCCACACTTTGCTTTTGACCAGCAATATGCACTGAGCTCAGGCTTTCCTGCTTAGAGCTTACAATATATTGAGTTGGCTTTAAATTATTCCTTCGTGATTCCTGGAGTGGGATGAATCAAGATGAATCACGCAGTGATGAAGGTAATTTCTCCCATCAGCTGAACAATGAATCAGTCACTATTTTTCTCATAGTTAAGATGCCAATTTGCATGTGGTACTGAATAATGTTCCCTGTTAAAATCATGAGGCTGAATAAAGTGGTCAGTTTGTTATCAGCTTGCAGGCTAAGAGAAAAAATGAATATCAGCTATATTGCCTTCGGTGTAAACAAACACTGTTTAATCATTTGGAGGGGGAAGTCTGGGGCCATGTCTGAAAAAAAGTATCTTCTAGAAATATATGAATGAGCAGTTGCTTCAGATAGAAAAACAAGCCCATCACATACCAAGTTTCCTAAAGCCTCTGTAGGTCCTGAAAGAAAACCCAGTGTATATCTGACAGTAGACAGTCTGTTGGTGAAGCAGTATAGTTGGAAAAAAAAAAAAAAGGCAGAGATTGATACTCCTTAAGAAATACTCATAGAAATGTAATGATGCCACTTGTAGTCATCCTAATTGTAGCCTGTGAGTTGCATATTTAATGAATTAGAGCTGGGGAAAACAGGTACTTTGTTTTTTTCTGTGGACCAAAAGCAAGAAGTGGAATCTCTTGAGATAAGGACAAAAATCCCAGAGATGCTCTGGTAAACAGTTGCTTGTCCTCTGGTAAACAGGTTGCAGGCTGTGATATGGAAGGAGGGGAGATACCAAAGCCACATGGAGAAGTTGTGCTGAGGAGAGTGAGGGTTAGCAGGAGAAAACCTTGGAGATAAGCCAAGGAACAGAGTATTAGAGGGGGTTTGGAGGTGCTCAGCCCAGCACACAAACTCCTGGATCTCCTATAGCCACCCAGATTTTCTGTGCTGCTGCTTTGTGGAACAGCAGAGATGTGGCTGGATGTGCTCCCTGAGTGCTCTCCTGGCTGGAAGGAACTTGCACAGCACTGCTGCAGAATCTCCTTGCTCAGATAAGGAAAAGTGAGCAGGAGGAGATGGCCCAAGTCCCAAGGCCCTGAAGAGTCTGACAGGTCTCATGTCTGGTACACACCTCTTCTCCTCTGGGTACAAACCAGCCAGGTTAGCCTGTGATCCGAGCTCTTTCAAAAATGCCTTCACCTTTTTCTAGGTTAAAGGCTGAAAGATTTGCAACACAAACAAGGAGATTGTGACCTTCATTCATTATGTCACTTCCAGGGTTAGCTAAATAAAGAAAATCCTCGCTTCACTTCAATTTAAAATGACACCAAATCATGACTCAAACTTGCAGTGGCATTTATCCAGTTAGCTGGTGTTTGCTATAGGTAGAAGGGACACATAAATACAGTTGTCTTCATGTCTCATGCTCATTTCTTAGAGTTCTTTGACAGTTATTAAGTGCATTAATTCTTCTGATGCTAATTTCTCTGTGGTACTGATGAAAAAATGCATTTTTCCCAGGGAGCTGGCACTTGGCAAGTATCTCGATGGCAATAAATTAAGGTACGAACTAAGTTTCTGTTGCCATGGTTTTCCTCTCCACTGATTCTCACAGTTACTCTGCCTTTACTGTACTCCAGCAAGGGTAGAGAAGCAAAGCCACATCCCAGATGCCCAAATCCTCTCCTCTCCTGGCTCTCTCATGGGGTTTGCCCTGACAGTGCTCTTGCTCTCTGCAGGTTTCTGGACAAGTCAGGGCTCCAGGCTCCTGAGGACCCAGAAGTACAACAGGGATGCTGCTGAGGAGTGTGTTCAGGCACTGGGGCATTCCCCTGCACCCTCACCTGCCTCTCTGTGCCCTCACCCTATTGCAAGGCAAACTCTGCCAACACCACTTCCCTCCTCTTCACCGGGTGATGAGGCTAAAAGCAGAGTGGTTGAACTCAAAACATCAAGAGACTGGGTTCAGTGCTTGGTGCCCTTACATTATTTATGTTTCCTGAGGCTTCCCAGAGGCTTTTGAGGGGATGCAGAGAAAATTCAGTGGATCACCTGAGCTGTGCCCTGCAGCAGAGGTTTAGCTAATAGGCCCGTTCTGCACAAATAGGTTTATATTTCCTAAGGTTGAGAGGACAAAGGGTTGTAAACCAGTGCTGCTCTTTCCAAAGGAGTAATGAGAAGCTATGGAGATAGCAGTGGTCAGATTGTGCCCTCAGACTTTGTAGGAAAGCAAAATATCAATTTGACAGGACCTTTTGCTGCACCTGCAGTACTTCAGCTGTAACATCATGCCAGTCCCACGTGCCCCAGCAGAGCTTTTCTGCAACTGGTAAATGGTGGCTGCAGGAAATGCAAGTCCTCAGGACTGCTGCTGGGGTCTTCCATCAAGCACTGGTGCTGCTATGGATGGCATGGCTGGCTAGGTCTGTGTTGTGTTTCTCTCTTTGATGGACTGGAAATAGTTCTGTTCTCTACACCTGGAGGCAAAAACATTTTTCTTCCTTAAAAGGAGACTGCAAATAAATTGGGTGGGATTTTTCTTTCAAATTATGACTATAGCCTTGCTGCTGTCTGTATAGAATCATAGCTCTATTTTTCCTTCAAATTTTTCTTCATTTTTTTGCTTTATTAAGGAAGAGCTTTAACTATTTTTGCTTATAATGCTATATCTAGACAAGACTTTTTAACACTGTTTTAGCCCATCTGACTATGGTTAAATATTTCTCTTTGAAATGTACACATCTCAATTTCTGAATCAAAGGGGATAAAAATCCCTGCTTTGCCCTGATTCAGAGATAGGTCCTGTCATTGAAACAAACAGAAATGATGGAGTGGCAAAATTTCTAGTCTGAAGATAGATCAGTTTTATGAAATGTATTTGTATGCTTCCAGCAGAAACAAAAACCAAGGCAGAATGCAAGTATATCATAAACTATTCTGAGTGGTATTTTTGGATGACTGTGCTGGGCTCCTTGGCTGTTCTCAGGGCAGCTGGAGCACAGCCTGCACCTCATCCAGCCACATTCCAGCATGTAGATGTGATGCACAGGGCGCTTCTGTGTTCATGAGATGTTCACATTAACAAAAATTGTTTTATGTGTTTACTACTTCAGAAAGAGACAAAGGGCTCTCAGGAAAACCTGATGTCTGCAATTTGAGGAGCTGCTGCCATTCTTCTCTTAGTGGGTCAAATTCCCTGGTGTCAAATCCCTCATTACTCCAGCATCCCTCCAGACCTGGGCTCTGTATTTATTGCTGTGTCTAAAGCAAGTGCTGTCCTGGGAGAGCAGAGATTGCTGCTCTTGGACAGCCTGGGCTGGTGCTGCTGCTGTCTCCCACTCTGCTCAGAGGGATTTGGGGACGTGGCACCAAACAGCTCTACCCTGAGATGCTCCTGTTACTGCTGGCTTAGGGCAGCCAGGGCTGGCTGTGCCCCAGGGTCCCACCGAGTGAGGACTTTGCAAGTTTAAGCCCTTGTAGAAGGCTGACTGTGTATTCTCCCTCCATCATGACCCCCCCCTAAAAAACTGTGTGTGATAAAATTGCCAGGAGAGATCAAAGGGGCATAATCCACATTAGTTGAAGCAAACAGAAGTCTTTTTCTAGCCAGTGCAAGAGCAGAAATACAAACCCTGGGTGCCAGGGTGCAATTGCTGCCAGGTTACTGATGGCAGCCTCCTCAGAGCCCTATCAGGATTACAGCACCCAGCTGCTGTGGGGTTTATATTTATTAATACACATCGGGCTTGATTTAAGCACAGCAGCTCAGCAGCAAAACTACCTGTGATTTATGGTGCAGGCAAGAGGTGACAGTGAGATACACTCCCTGGCATGAGTGTGCAGCCTCAAGAAAAAGGAGAGGCAAGGGGAAATGATCTGCATGGTTGCAGGTAACTGGCAGTTAATAAGATAAATCCAGATATAGAATACACATTTAAAGGTTTGATCATAAAGATTTGATAATAATTTTTAAAAATAATATTAGTTAATAGCCCAAAATCCTTTCCTTCCCCTTGTATCCATTTGTCAGAGTAAAAGTTAAAGAAAATAAAATCATTTCAGCTCTTTAACCAATGGCACAGCTATGCTTCTGCTTCATACAATATTGAATGTTTCTATTTTTTCCCACTGAGGTTTTTTTTTAATTCTAATATCACCTGATCTTTGTGCAGTTAATTCCCTTGTCATCAAGCCATGTAAGTACTGACCTCAGAATCTCAGAATAGCCTTGGCGAAAAAAAAAAAATACAGTCATTTGCATCACTGTCACTGAGGGCTCTGCATACTTCCTTTATAAAATCCCAGTTTCAGCAGGCTGGACAATATGGATCGGTGTGGCTGTTTTCAGCTTTCAGGAGGAAATTTATTCTTAGAAATTGGGTCAAAGAATTTGATTTGGCAGGGCCGACTGAGAGTGGCTCAGGTTCAAAATAGAAAATTCGCAGAGCAGCTCATTAATTTAAACAATTAAGTTAAAACTTCCTTTATTTTAAAAGCGAGAATAAACTTTCAGCAGGCACGTTGCCCAAAGTTGAACTGAGATGTACAGGTGGAATAAAGAAACGTGAGCTGTGCAGAAGACAAAAACCAGCAAACTGCTGCCCTTTTAAAAAATATTGTTTTCCTATCTTGCTTCCTTAATATTTCATAGAGACAGTAAAGTTAGGTCTATCTCAATATTGTAAGTCCTTTATGTCATTAGCTTTGACATTGAAGAAAGGGAGTTATAAATTACACATCTGGCTGGAGGAGATGGGCTCTGAGCCCCATGGACACAGACCTTCTCAGAGAGCTGGTTGGAAGATCAAGGTCTGAGACAAAACACTGTAGTTGAAATCCTGTTTCTCTTTGCTTCTTTCTCATACTGATCACAGAGATTTCCTGGGGACCTGCAGGGAATGTGGAAGTGCAGTGGCAATGCCAGGCTGGCTTTCTTCCCCCACCACAAGAGCAGTTCTATCACAGGGTCCTTGACCCCTTGTGTGCCCTCCCCATCCCTCCTCCAATGTGTCAGGGGCTCTTAATGATCCTGAGCGCACTTGGCTGAGAGCCATTCCTCTGAGAGAAGTCAAGCCAAGTACACAACATTCGTGAACATTTCTCAATTAACTTCTTCCATTCAAGGGCTAATGGCTCTAAATAGCACCTTGAGCTCATCGCTGCCACGCTAGGGAAGGAGGGGGAGCCCTGCAGCCAGCACAGCTCCAAATCTGGAAATGTACCTGCTAAGAAGATTAAGTCTGCTATGCTGAGCATTAAACCCATCAATATTTATGCAGTGGGCAAAATTCACATCAAGCCTGTCAGGCAGAATCTGTCACTGTGGTGTTTCTAAAAGGTTACCAGCCTCGAGATACCTGTTTCTCACTTATGAACAGGGTTGAAGATGAATTGTTTTGCAATTTGAGTCTTAGTCTACTGGTAAACTGCAGGATTCATTATTGAGTTAATACTTTGCTTGGGTCCATCTGCAGGCACTCCTCCTGCACACACAATGAATAACAATCTGAAGGATCTAGAGGATAGGCTGGAAATGTTTTCACTTCAGAGAAAATGTCTGATTTGCTCAAGTGCCCTTTATCAGAGTCTCCATGCAAGAGACAAACTCTCAGTGGGCAGTTCTGGCCTACAAAATGGGGTCTCTGTTCAGTGCCACCTGGCCTTGACAGCAACTACTGTGGTGAGCCTGGAGAAGAGCACAGGTACCTTGTCTAATATACTGAAAATCTTAGTTGGAACATTACTTCAACAATTATCAATTGGCACATCTGCCCCCAGCATCTCCCTCATGCGCTCTCTTCCCCCAACTGGGCTGAGGAGTGGAGCTATTAGAGCTTTTAGAAAAAGAAGCAGCAAGAAATGAGCCTCTGCTCTAGTCAAGTAGAAAGGGAAGATTCATAGCAAAATGAGCAGCAGGGCACAGCAAGATGTGGTATGCAAAGGGTGCTAAACACGGCACTGTTATGTGATGGCTACAAAGCCAAGGAGGAGGTTATGAAAGTTTATACCACATGATTATACCAGCATCCTTTTAAATCCTGCTACCCCTGCAGACACTTTCAGCTCACTGCTCAGCATCCCCATCCCTGCAGGGATATCTGTCCTTTTCCTTTCACTGTAAGACATGCAGACTTAGGAGGGAAATTTTTCTGATGTATAAATGTGAGAGAAGGAAAATCAGCATGTGAGAAAACTGTCTAGGAGATGCGTTTTGGGGGGCAGAATCCCTTTGCCAGCTCATGCCCTCCCCACGCTGCTGCAGATCATTGCTGCAGTGTGCAGGCAGAGTGCTGGTGAGCAGGTGATGTGTGAGGACTGCAGGCAGTGACAATGCTGGCCATTTTCTCTTTTCTTCCCTTTGTCAGGCTGCAATTCTGTACTTTCGACTTGTCTTCTGTTTGCAATAGAAGTTATTAACCAACTGTGTTATCAGAGCATTACCTTATTAGTGTGGCACAAGAGTTTCCAGTCTCCTGACAGTAATCTGCTGTAAAGGCAGAGTCCCACTGAGGCACTGCATGATAAACACCCTCAGGTTGCTGAAAGTAATTGATATGAGCTGCAGCTGTGGCTAAGGAGGATCCCTGCAGAGGACTGTCAGGCTTCTCTGAATCTCCTTCATGATGTGGCCCTGGAAAGACTGGTTTAGAAGCCACAGGTGGAGGAGCTCCAAAGGTCCTGGGGCTGTTTCCTGCTCCAGGACCTGGGCAAGGAGTGGGCGAGGCCCAGTGGGCTCTCTGATGCCCCAATGCCATGTTTTCTCTCCATGTAGCTTGGAGGGGCATGGACATCAGACATGGTGCAAACATCAGCCTTGCTCTGTCCTCAGTGCAAAATTTCTGTATGAGTGGAAAATGAAGAAAACATTGAAAAATCCACCATGGTATTATCATTTGATACATCACCTAAGTGCTCCCTCCCCTTTGTAATCCATCTGCTCTGTTAAACAAAATTTGCTCTGCTTTTATTCCCCACAGCCTACCAAAAAACCCTGTATTTTTTTTCTAGTGGGAAATTAGTTGTACAGTAAAAATACCTATTGAGGCATGGACACCATGATTCATTTCCTGTTTGAATCAATAGAAAAGTTGTTATCAATTTTGGTGGGTTTTTTGAGACAGGCTCTAAGTTATATCCATTTTTCAGTATATTAATTCCCTGCTGATGCATGCTTTATCCTGGTTAGTCCTCATCATGTTTTTTTACGACTTTTGGGAAGGAATAGGAAGATAACAGAGAGTAAAAATGACCATTTTATAAGTTAGAGATGCACCATTGGAATATGAAAATGTGGCTTGAGGTTAGCATTGCTTTATCCTGAGTACCTACAGGTATGATGGTTGAACTTGGTATTTTTCATCTGTGGTGTAAAAGCTGCCAACTCCGTTAAAATGTGATTCAACGTGACATTTGTGTCACATTTTATCTGCCTGCATTGGTTAACGTTATGTCAGCTGATGTGATGTAACCAGACACAGCCTAATAGCAAGCCATGTGCAAAACAGGCATTCTTCTTCCTATGCTTAGGACTAGTGTAAGATAACACAAAAGGCAAAATAATCTTTGACTTCGTGAATGTGACATTGTCAGGGGTGGCTACCATGGGTTATACACCATGTGTCACCCCATCATTTCATCCATCTAAACAGGAAACTCACCTTCATCTTCAGAAGCAACAATGAAGAACATGAAATCCCCTCATGGCATTTGGGACTCTATTCAGGATTCTGCTGAATTTGGTGTCTGCTGGTTTAGTTCAATGCATCTGTACAAGAGGGTTTTTCCAGGCCAGCAAGTGTTTAAAGAAGTGGAGCATGCAAAGGAGCCACATTACAGCTCTGTGTTTGGGAAATCCTAAGTGACAGAGCAGTAGCCAAATCTGAAGGGAGACAGAGTCGGTGTCCTGCTGGTGCTTTGATCCCAGCAAATGTTCTGCATCCTGAGACTCCTTTGAGCACAGCTTAAACTGGAGGTTCTGTGTTCAAGTTTCTTTGTGAGAAAATCCTTCTCTAGGTGTTTAGGGGAAGGAACTATGCAGCACAGTCATCTCTCTGAGTGCTGAGGAGTGAGTGAGTGAGTGAGTGAGTGAGTGAGTGAGTGAGTGAGTGAG
>JAHLSL010000024.1:7524415-7626610 GCA_025920805.1 Petroica traversi | reverse complement strand
GAGTGAGTGAGTGAGTGAGTGAGTGAGTGAGTGAGTGAGTGAGTGAGTGAGTGAGTGAGTGAGTGAGTGAGTGACTGACTGAGTGACTGAGTGACTGAGTGAGTGACTGTGGCCCTGCCAGGGAGGGTGCATGGAGCAGCTCTTGGGGCTGGAAATCCTCACTAGGCCAAACTCCAAAGGCATGATGTGAACTGCTGAGGTCGTTTTTCAAATTTGTCTCAAGTGAGTCTAAATGCCATAATTCACCAGCTCAGTATTTATTGTGTTCAGTTTTACCACTGTGTGCTGGTTTTGGCTGGTGTAGAGTTAATTTTCTCTACTGTAGCTGGTATGGGGCTGTGCTATGGATTTGTGCTGGAAACACATATATAATTCAATTATAATTCCGGGATGTTTTTATTACTGCTGGGCAGAATCAAGTCCTTTTCTGCTCCTCACCTCACCAGCAAGAAGGCTGGGGGTGCACAAGGAGTTGGGAGAGGACAGAGCCAGGACAGCTGACCCCAGCTGAACCAAGAGATTCCCAGACTATGTGGTATCATGTTCCTGACATAAAGCTGGGGAAGAAGATGGAAGTGGGAATGTTCAGAGTGATGGTGTTTGTGTTCCCAAGTCACTGTTACATGTGATGGAGCCCTGCTGTCCTGGGCATGGCTGAGCACCTGCCCTGGGCATGGCTGAGCACCATCACACGACAAACTTCAGTCACAATAAAAACCAGGGGCAGCCAGGTCTTCTTGAAAACTGGGCCAAGGCAGCATGATCATTCTGAAACCCCTACATTTCTCCCTACATTTCTATGGGACTGCTGCTCCTGTAAGTGATGGGTTCAACCCAGCTGGCCACCACATCTTACCTCAAAGACTACATATTTTGTCAATATTCCACTTTTTGCAAGATAAAATGTTGCTGGAAGAAAGATCTCTAGACACTTTTAACACATACAATACCACGTTATGTATTTATACTGTTCAATAAAAAAGCTAGAAAATGTACTTGTCAGGGAAGCAGTTGTGAAAGTAATTTAGATTTTGTATGAAATGCCACTTAGGAACACTTAAATAAAATCATCACAATACCTGTTTTTCTGCAGTAAGGTGGTCCTTGTAGTCATACAAACTGACTTCCAGTCCAACATGGAGGCAAAAGTAAACTGTCTCAGGGCTGCCAACAGGAGAGCAGGAATATTTTCACTGTCAGAGCATGGCAGGAGCCTGTCTGCTCCTAACCCTCGATCCTTGGTGGGGAAGCTGAGCCTGCTGTCTGTTCAGCCTGGTGACAGGCTAAAGTCAGAGCTAAAAGTGACAGAGAAAATGGGGATTAAAGGTCTCAGGAGATGCAGTATCCAAACCTCAGCTGGGACTTTGGCACATCTGCTGCCTTGCTCAGCACTGCTATCATGAATTGATTGCATCTAAGAGCATCCGCAGTGCTGTCACAGAGCTCTCCTGGACAGCTTCATCTGCTGAGCCTCTGCCTTTCCTTCAGGACTGACAACAGTATTTTATCAGACTAGAAGGTGCTTGATAAAATCAGCCTCACAGAGGTTATGGGAAATAAAATAAAATGAAACAAAATAAATTAAAATTTTAAAAATACAAACAAAATACAAACAAAAATCAGCTCTTCTGGGAATTTCATGCACAGGAGAGAAAGGTGGGGTGTGTCACACAGACACCCCACTCCTCCAAGACCATGCCAAGGTTAGAGCTCCTCTGCACAAGCTCAGCTGGGCAGGGCCCTAGAGCAGCTGCTCTCTGCAGAGGCACAGCTTTGCAAAGGTGGGGGAAAGAAGGCTCACCCCACTTACCCAGGTCTCTGTGGGTCTTGGTCAGGATTTGAATTGAGATCTCCTAAAACTTGGTACCATCCCTCTCCTGAAGCCTGTGAAGACCAGAGTGAGAGCAATTGTTTTCTCCATTTTGCTCTGACTTGAGCTGGACACACATTTGCCAGCTTGAAGCCAGCTAGAGAAAATATGCTTTATAAGTGGTGCAAGTCTGATTGGGCTGGAGGCAGAGCAGACAAACATAAATACTTTCTACTGTCACAAAAATGTGACCCCTTAAAGGTCCTTTTTATTTAGGCTAGCTGCTTTCCCAGTACGAGCCTATGATTAATTTCTATGTACTGCTAATTATTCTTTCAATTTAGAAAGTTCAGGAAATGTTGTTATAACATTTAAATGGCAAGAGGGGGCTGAACTGTCCCAGCACTGGTCCAAGAGTCCCCGCTCAACCTGCTGACATTTCAGGAGAGCTCTTATTATCCATGCTGCTCTGCTGTTTCCAGAAAGATCACTTCTGTAAATTTTTCCTAGGGACATAATTTCTTCCCTGACCCTATCTCGTGCTTCCTGTACCTCCAGCAACTCTGATGGGTAGATGTAATTTGGACGCAGCAAAGGTTGTTGTGCACTGGTACAGGAATTGGCATGTTCCTGTTTCTCCTGACTGAGAAATTCCTGTCTGCTTTGAGATGGCTGCTGAGCAGATTGTGCAGGGTACAACCAGGATGGTGTTTCGAAATTATAAATAGTGATCAGACTGGTATCTTCAGTTATTAACAACGTTTTTCTACTTACAGCAAAAAATTCTTACAAATGCTGCTTCCTGCTCTGTTTGATAATTTATAGGCACACATACATCTCCCTTCATGTTTTACCCTTGTGATATTTGTAGCTGCTAAAGCAGATGAAGCCACAAACCTGTCCCCTACTTTGTCCGATATCAATGGCTGCTTTCTTCTGGGGACAAATTCCTTCTTCTAGAGAATGGCACAAATCACCTCAGTGAGACACCATCACCCAACAAGATAAAACACTGAAGGGTAGAGAAAGAGATTCCTTTGGAATCTCCTCCAAAGGAGCAGGATCCAGTCAGGGCTCCCTCTCATCACATTAATATTTGCTCTTCTCTATTTTACACCTCTAATATGTGAACATTTGGAAGTGCTGGTCCTCCAGTTCCATGTGTTACATGCACTAGGGAGAAGATCTAAACAACATCTGCAGTGCTAAGAGAGCTTGCCACTCCGTGATGAAGCCCAAAATATTGTGCTAACCATGAGGTAATAATGATGGATAGCAGCTGCCCCCTCTGATGACCTTTGGGAATGATGCCTTTTCTGTGCTAAGAACTCTGCCAAAATGTTGTAAGGAAAAGAAATATGCTTCATAGCCATCCATTTTCTCAGCTCTAAAAGTGTTGGCACAGTAATTCACTTATTCCTGGTAATTTTGCTCTGCAGTGGGGCAGCTACACACTGGACACTGCACCCACTGCAGGGAAGGGCACTGCAGCAAAAACCCTGCAGCAAAAAATCTGTGAGGAGATCCCACTGCTGACCACAAGGATTTCTGGGCTCTGTGACCTGGGTATTCCAAACCACTTCAATTTGAAGCTTGGATCCATCTGCTGAGCCATGGGATTAATCCAGAGGCTGAATCCTTGAATGCATTCCTGCTGTAGATGGGGCTGGGGCCTCCCAAGACTCCAAGCAATTTAAGCTCTTCTGATCTCACTTCAAATTCAATGGATTTTTATATGCAGTAAAGTGTTGGCTGAAATAGATGAGAACTGAATATTTGGAGAGAGTGAAAAAGAAGGAGCATTTGGAAAAAGTGTTTAATAATATTTTAGTCAGAATTTGTTAAAAAATAAGGCATATTTTACATGAAGTGAGATGTGTTAAAACCCAGTATCCAGGACACTGTTTAAAGAAGAAAAGGTCAGGGGTTTTAACACTTCTAGTGCTGAACCAGGAGTGAAATGAGTGAGCTCCCACTGTCCTGCTGTGACACTGTCACCTCTTGCATTTGTGTCACTGGAGGGAGTTTCAAAGGGTAGAAGTTATCATCTGATATACAGATCATCTTCAGGTGAAACAGAGCCAATGTCAGGCACAACTATGAGGCTGCAGTTTCTAATCACCTCTTCTAAATATCTGGAAATCTATGGAAACCAACTCAGATTTCAGACTCCCGAGTCTATAATTCCTTCCATTGCCATTGTTTGTTTTCTGATCAAAGACAAGTCTATGAGTTTTGATAGTGAAAAAGATGGGTCTCTCTATCTATTAGTCCCTTGGGCTATTTTGAAACCCCACTTGGGTGCTGCCTGATCCTCTAAAATGCTTTTACTGTCTTTGTTCATTGTAAACCTTTTGTAAAAGAATTTTCCATTATTTTCTTTTGTGCTGAATTTGGTGATATTAGCTATTTCCCTCTAAATCCCTGCTTAGAAAACTGGGAATTTATTTTCTCCTGTGATTTTCTCCACTGTGCTTTTCATCTCATCACTGAAATGGAAATATTTTACTAGTTAAACGAGGGGGAAAAAGCAGTTAAGGCTGATGCTGTTTCATCATCTGCCTAACACAGACCTTCTCAGCATTCAGAGCAGCACTTTACTGCAACAAATTAAGTGCACAAATTTTTCATGTGGAAGAAATGATTTCTGAATTCCCTCTGAAACCTCATTTCTTCAGTAGAAAGATGAGTTAATGAAGAAATTTACAATTTAGTGCCTGCTAGTGCTCATTCTGGCTCTCAGAAGCAGTTTTGTGTTAGTTTCATTATTTTAAACTCCTTCAGCCACAATTTGGAAGCAGCAGCTGTGGTCATTCCTATAGATGTACTTTTTAGTTAGCTACCTTTCCCTGCTCAGGTCCTAAACTGACCACTGGGTCTTTAGCCATGTGCTTTTAGTACTGGTCAAAAGCACTAGGAAAAGGGAGAGGAAAAAGCTGAGTAAACCCAGCATTTCTTCATCTGTCTGTCCAGTGGTGCATCCCAGTTGTTTTGGTGCTGTCCCTCCCTCTTGTGCCAATGCAGGACATTCCCGAGGTGGGGAATCCCTCTCTGTGTACAGCTGGTCCCAGAGTGGCACAAGGTGAGAAATGCTGCTGGGTTTTGTCTGGGAGAAGGAGCTGGTGCCATTCCCCACACAGACGTGTTTGTCCAGGTCTGAAATTCTTACAGGAAATGATGCCACAGACCATAGTTTCTCCTGAAAG
This sequence comes from Petroica traversi, assembly GCA_025920805.1. NCBI lineage: Eukaryota > Metazoa > Chordata > Aves > Passeriformes > Petroicidae > Petroica > Petroica traversi. The sequence goes on along the minus strand of JAHLSL010000024.1, from coordinate 7,621,594 downwards.
GCAGTAAGGACATTCTTTGTGCTTTCAGAAATGGATGCACCAAGGGATTTTATTGAAAGGAAGAATATGGATGTCATGAGGAAAAAAAAAATTGTTTCAGCTTAAAAATAGAAATTTAGTTTTATTTCTAGTTTAATGCTTTGGAAGTTTCCCTTCTTTATACCTTCTTGATAACATTACGTACAGTACTTCTGTTGTGTCCTTCCTAACAGGGAAATAATTAGATGGCTAAACTGAATAGTTCAACAATAATGCTTGACTCCAGCTTGATTTCCTCTGATACACAACACTTGGCAGGTCTGTCTCAGGCACCCCTGGCATCAGTCACTGGCTCAGCATTGCCCCCCCAGATCCCAGGGTTGGCCTTTTCCTTTCCCCCGTGCTTGCCTGGCTCAGGCAAAATGGTGCAGCTCAGGTGCAGATCTGGGAGGGAGAGTAGTTGCTCTTTGAAACACAGATACAGCAATTTCCCAAAGGCTAAAGAGAAATACTAAGTAAGTTAGGAGTAGAAAACAGACGCAGAAGAAAAAAGTCAGAATACATTAACCAAGAAATACCAAGCAGGGAATTGTAGAGATTTCTGTGTGCAGGGCAAAGGTTGGATGCTCATTGAAACACTATTCAAGAAACTTCAGAAGTAAATTGAAGCCACTCTTTCGACTTCAGAAGGAGGAACATTTGAGAGCATGCTTTCCGAAATACAAAGCAATGAATTCTATTTCTTGGTAATACTAAGTCTTTAAAATACAGAGCTAAATCTGAAAAGAATTCAAGAAAACTTTAAAAGATTTTAGAAATGCAGAACTCGACATTAACTGTGAAATTAACTGAATAGAGAAACACCATTCCCTTGAGATATTAGACTCAGGGGAGGCACCTCTGTCTGCAGCTTCTGTTCCAGCAGTGAGAATGACAGGTGCAGTCTAAAGGACTAAAAATAGCCTTTAAAGCAGCAGTAGCTGAGCACCCAAGGCCCCAGCTATGCAGTGGGAGGTTCTCCTGCCATGCTGCATCCCTGCTCGCTCCCTGCATCTGTGTGGCTGCATGAAAGCTGGGAAACAGCAAGCTGAGGCGCTCATTTCCCACTGTGTTTTTTTATAGAAACTTTTCAGATATCAAATTAATATTTTTTTAACCTAACCAGTTATTTACAAGCCTGATCTCAGGGCCTGAATTAATCTGTCAGCGTTCTTCTTCAGCAGCAAGAACATTTAGACAATTAGCCCACTGCTGAGGGAAATGGGGGATGGTTGTCATCAGCTCTAATGATGCTCCTGTATTAAGAATGCTTTAGGAGTAAGAAATCAATGAGACAGTGGTTTGAAATGACCCCAGGATTTTCCAACACAGTGATTTAATAACACGGTGAATAAAAAAACGAATCGTGGTAAGTACTAGTGGCCTAGAACAGAATCTGCCCAAAGGAATTTTATTATATTACTTTTATTTGCTTGTCATAATACATCTCAACTGTGTTTCCCCCTTTCTGTTCCATACACTATATTAGAGAAGAAAAAAGGTTTTCTATTCAGTTTGAGTTCTTCATGAGTCTTTTTCCTCTCTGGTTGACTAGAAAGACATCAAAATACAAATATTTAATCAACTGACAGAATAATTTAAGACAAGTTTTAAAGTGGTCCTTCTAGCTGTAGATGTGTGCCTGGAAAAGAAACAAGCAGAAAATCCCTTAATTTGAGACATGTTTTTTTCTTTTCTTTTTTCTTTTCTTTTTTTCTTTTTTTTTGGGCAGACTTGAACCTTTTTGATATCACTCTTTTGTAAAGTAACTCTTCGTCAGATTAAATATGAAGATCCCTATCAGAATGCACTTGGCTTTGACAAGTCTGGCAGAGTCCTGTGTAGCCTGCAACATGGTAATGGCTGGCACTGAAATGAAAAGGTCTTGGATAATGAATAAAGAATATTTTAGCAGCATGACTCACAAGTAATACAAAGGCAGCTCTGGCAATGTCTGTTCTAATTACAGACTAGTTGCTCTGTTGTAACAATCATGGGTATTAAGTGCGTGGGATGCTAAAATGTGTGGGCATCCTGCTAAGCTTGATCTCAGTTCCCTGCAACTCAAATCCTGTCTGTCCCAGCTGGAAAGTAGGTGCCTGAAAATGTACTGAGGGGGACTAGATGTGTGTATCTATTTTTTAATATTTTTTGTTGGGCCTTCCGGGCCACAAACCTTTTGAGCTGTCAGAATCATGGAGATGTGTTGCACAGTGCAACAACAAGCTGTCCTGTTGAAGGTGCTCTGGGGCTGTTCCTCATCCCCCAGCACTGCCGCAGTGCAGCATTCCCAGAGCATCTTGATGGGATGAAAGAGCAGGAGCAGCAGCAATTCCAAGGTCTGTTAGGTCTGTTTTACCTCCAGGATTTCAGGGAATGAGGTAACATGGGCTGCTGTGCCTTTGAGCAGCAGAGAAAGTGATAAATCTTGGATGGGAAACCTGGAGCTGCTTGAAGGGTACGTGTGGAATGGGCAGCACTGCTGAACTCTGCCTGTCTGAGGGATTGGCTTCCCAGTCAGGTTAGAGAGGCAAGGGCTTGGGCAGTAAGGTGTCAATGTGTCTCAATCCTGCAATTTAATGAAGCCGGGTCCAGATGTAGAATTTGCTCCATTTCAACAGTTAATGAGTTGGAAAATTATCCAAGCTCAATTTTCTGTTTCCTTCAAGGTTCTTGCTTCCTGAGTTTGGGTGATTATTTCCCTGGGCACCATTTGCCCTTGCCCACTGCTTGGCTTTCTGTTCTTCAGAGTTAAAGGATTTTTCTCCCTTTTCTGAATGGGGGAGACCCTCTGCCTATTTCCCAGAAATTTTAGGGACATTAAGCACGGTGCATGACTGCACAGGAGAGTGCTCGAAACCTGCTCTGACTTCACAATACCACGGGATCCTCTTACAGGTGAAGATTTCTGTATTTAGGTGATGTGTAATAAGGAAGGCAGTCCCTGTGCTGGAAACCTAGGCACAGAAAATCTATCCTTGGGTGTTAACTATCTGTGAATACCCTCTGATGATGATGATGTTTTAAAAATACATCTGTGGGTATTAGCTATCCACAAGTACCATCTGATGGTGCTTTAAAAATCATCTGAAGCACGCCAGCAAGCTGAAGGCTCACAGACTGCATCAGGGAAAGAGAATGAACAACACAAGCAAGCTTTTGGTAAGGAGGGGTTGGTTTGGTTTTGAATGAATGTCCTCAGTAATAGAGGACTAAGAGAAGACAGAAAATACCTCGTGCACTGTCACCACCTTCTCTAATCACACTAATGTGTCTGTAATAAAAATAGCATTTAGTCCGCCCTTATTCCCCCTGGGATGCTTCCCTAAATTCCCTGCTTTGTTGTCAGCATCCTGGTGCACAAGGAGAGAGGTGTTTTTCCACACCTCAGTGGTGATAGCTGCCAGCAAAGTGCATAAATGTGTTTGCTCTGGAACCAGCCCCCCCTCCTGAGGGTGCCAGCAAGGGCAGAGCTGGAGCACAGTCCAGGCTCTGCAGAGCCCAGCTTTGCTGCTGCCCAGGCACTGGGGAGCAACGGGGAGAGACCCTGAAAGGCTCCCACCTCCCTCAGTCCATCCTAGAGCTCTACATTGCTGGCTCTTTACATCAGCACAGAGGATTTTCAGGTTGTGCTGTGAGTAACTCATGCTGAAGCCTGTTCCAATGTCTGAGCACCACTTGGGTAAAGGAGTTTCCTCCTTGTTTGGTAGGTTCACAATAGGCTTGCAATGAGGATTTTATTAAGTTAAACAGAACACATTCTGCTATACAGCACCATAATGTCATTAGATGCTCTGCAGGTTCAGACCTCATGTCCCTCACTATTTCCCCTTAAAGGGAGAGAGGCAGTGACCAACCACCAAAACATTTTCCAAGCTCTTTCTACCAGCCTATTACAAACAGATAACCACAAAATCCCAATCACTCCTGGTTTTGTCTTGAAGAACATAATTTCCCATATGCACTGAAATGAATATTTGCAACTACAGTGACAATGCAAGTAATTATTTAGCCCCTGAGTACACATGCAAAGTATCCTAAAGAATATCTTTTGTCCAACACCTTAATCAGGAACTGAATCTTACAAAAGCTGAACTTCATGTTAGTGAATATTCATGGGTTTACACAACTGAAATATTTACATTATGAATAATCTTAAAAGCACTTACAGTAATACTTTAAGCATTGTGTGAGGTTTCCCAGAAGAGTACTCAGATGTAAAAATTATGAACAACACACAGGATTTTGTCTAGAGGATGTTCTGAACAGACAGTAATGTGGTTAATGAAGCCTGTGGTAGCAGTGAACAAAAAGATGCCCCCGGTGTCTGCATGGCTGTTATCTGTGTAACTCAAATCCATCCCAATATGGCCAAGGGGGGCACTGGGTTATTTCTCCCACACAAAAGGCTGTCATGATGTTGCCAGAGGTGACAAAAATCTCCGAATATAGCAATGTGCCGGTGACATTTGTGTAACAGGCAAAGCTACTCACGGTGTGATTTCCAGGGGTTGTAAGCATGATGAACTTTTCAAACACAGAACACTCTCCAAGCAAGAGCCTCTGCAACAGAAGAACCAAGAAAGCACAGGGAGATGGAGAGGAGCAGTTCCCTTTTACAGAAATGGCCCTGTGACACCCCAGTTTCCATCTACAGGGAGTAAAAAGTAAGCCAGGAGAAAGGAGAGGAGCTCCTGCCTGGCTTTGAGAGCACTGTAAGAAAGTGTAGATGGGAACATGCACATGTTAAGTGTTTTGCCTAAATCTTGGTATTTCCCTGTAGTAAGTAAAAGGTGCAATGGCTTTGGAAAGCTGGCAGAAGCTTTTTTCCTTTTGCTTTCACATGCATCATAGTGAAAGTGAGCTGTAAACTCAGCCCAGCCCCAGGGGGATTCTGGAGGATGGAGAATGGGGACAAAGCAGATGTGCCCTGCAGAGGGGAGTTGGAGGGTGCTCAGCATCCTTCTTGCTGCTCTTACCAGTACCCTGGGGCAATCACATTTTCCTGGCAGAGTCCCCATGACCAAGGAGGGAGCAGAGCCACGGCTCAGCCCAGGGGATGTGGCAATCCCACAGGTGGAGCAGGTGGAGGGAGGGCGTGGCAGGGTATAGTGGCCTCTAAATGTGACAGACCCATTCCCTCCAGCCCATCCTTACTTTGAAGACTGAATTATTTCAGTATCTCACCCAGAGTGTGCAGAATTAGACAGGGATTGCTTTTTCATGGGTGGTGCTCAGCTACAAAGCCACATGGCAAAGGCAGGTACTATTAATTACCCCAGTGCCCCTGTCCTTCCTACATCAAGTGCATCTTCCAGCAGCTCTGCAGCACAAACCCCACAGGCACTGGGGACAGATTACTGTGTTTTGTTCTTTTGACAGTGGGATCAGAGGCCAGGACTATGTCCAAGATATTTTAGTGAGAAGAATACATAAATGAAGTGTAGAATTCTTTATGTACATATATATATTACTCTATCTCTTTTATATATATATATATATATATATGTTGCTTGAGAAGGTTTAACACATGTCCCTGCAAGCAGTGTGGTGTCATTTCAATAAACAAACAAATTACCTGGTGTCCCTATTCAGAAGTGTCTTGAAATGTCTTTTGCTACCAGTGCTGTCACACAAGGTGAGTGCATTGGTGGAGGAATGAGCTCTGCTGTCATTGACTTGGCCAAAATGCAGACAGGCACAGCTGTGCCACTGCACCAGCAGCAGAGCTGCCCTCCCAGGAACCACAAACTCCCAAGCAGACCCTGGGACTGAGGGCAGATCTCTGAAAGGCTCAGCTGCTGCTCTGGGGTGAATCTCCCACCAGAGGCTGAGCCAACCCCGTGCCCTTCATATTTGGTGCCATCACCCACACTTAACTCCTGCCCCATCTAACACTGCTGCACTGAAATAAGGAGAGGCTGTAATAACAACACTTGCATCACATTTTAGGCAAAGTTTCAGAGGCTTATTGATGAGAGTTATACAAGCCCCACCCCAAAGCAGCATTTTCGGTATTACCTTTTCACAGACTACCCAGTTCTCTGTCACTTCACTACCTGTGTGCTGTGTGCTGCAAATCCACTTCCCCTCGTGTGCTGCAGTGTGCTTGTGTTTGATTTTGAACTAGAGATGAGATCAGACATCACCTTAAATATTAACAAGGAAATGTCAGCACAGATGAGGCAGTACAGAGGGAAAGATGGAGGTGGGCTCAGCATAAATAATTTATGGCCATGAAGCATTAATAGAGGTCACATCATTCTCAGCAACATTATTTTAATAATGTGATGCAAATCTTCACTTTAATGGCAACCTGAAAATAAAACAAGCACTTATTGGAAACATATGGGTTTCAGAAACCTGGCTGGATGTTTGCAATTTTAAGGCCATCATGGGACTTGCACTGAATAACCAAGTGGAGTGAGTCCTCCCTATTGGAAACCCCAACAAAGCTGGATTTCAGAAAGTAACCAGCTCTGCTGCTGGTGGACCACTTGGACATCTCATTGTTTCAGAAATACCTGAAATTCCTTAGCACCCAGAAGCACAGAGCAGCCTTGGTGTATGTACCCAGCCAAGGTGAATTTTTTATTCTTTTCATGTACAGCACAGCTGTACTGGTGATGGTATTCAAGGGCTTTAGGTGTCAGGTATATTAGGTTAAAACAACAAATCTCCTCAGAGACAGTTTCAGAGACCTTTGATATCTCTGTAATTTCATGTCTGCCTTTGCTTTCAGCAGCTGCTGCTAACTCTGAGCTGCTGGCTCAGCTTGGCTTGACAATGGGCTTTGGCAGAGCCCAGATGTGACACAGCTGCATCTCAGAGCCCACAATAAACTCCCCCACAGTCACTCACCTCCCTGTAGGTGACCTTCTGCACCTCCTCCTCGGGGTCTGCTCCCCAGGTTCTTGCATCAGAGGACAGCTGAATGTACACAATTTATTTCTGCTGTTGCTGAGATATTGCTAAGAACTTGCACAGGCACCTTGTCACTGCTCACTTCATGTGCTGTCTATTTTTTCTTGTCCTTTCTTGTCTGCAGGCTTTGATAGAATGGTTTTTCTTGCCACAACCATTACATTTGATTTCACATACAAGACTTCCATTACCATGTTTTTTCCAATGTACTGGTAATGTTTCCTTTCCAATTTATCTCCTGTTCTATCCTTTTTCAGATGTTATCTTGACTTTGTGATGTGCTAACAGGCTTGTATTTTCAAGTTTTTCTTAGACTCCTTGCAAAAGTAATGTTTTTGCCTGCTTCTCCTAGACCCGGGTTATAAACTTTCCCTGTAACATATACTATGGTAGAACTGGCTCAGCTTCTTTTGTTAACCTTCTTCCACCATTTTTGAAAATTTATTAATAGTGTATAGAGGCAAAAAGCTGTCTGGTCTTAGCTGAGTATGCAGTTGATTAGTTGCATAATGCCATCTCTGTCTCCCCTGTGAAAACCATGGCTGGATAACCAACAAGGCAACTGCCAGAAGCAGAGTACTGTTATGCCTAGAATGGTGTTGTACATTTTCTATTGCAGAGAATACCAAAATTATTTGAGGAAATCAATGATGAAAGAGCAAAAGGGTCACATCAGTGACACATTTCATTAGTGGAAAAGTGCTGGTTTGTGGGATTAAAAACACTGGAACAGGGGCCAAAAAATCAGTCTGGGGACACAAGAGTAGAAAGTTAGCTCTTCTCTATTAAGAGCTGTCATTAAAAAAGCAAGTTGTGCCTGTGACATTTGCTGATGTGGAAAATCTAAGCTGCCAGGTGTCATCTTAAACCTTCTATTCCAGCTGTCCTGAGGGAAAAAAAATTTAAACACATTAAGCTTATGTCTTAACTAGTGAGACATCTGAAAAAGGCTCACATAGCTAAGAACAATGCTTTGAATTTTTGTAATACCTGGGATAATTTTATCAGAGAGGGATTTAAGTGGTGATGCATTACATTATCCTAGTGCTGTGTAAGACATATGGAAATTAGTGATGGATTAGATTTAAGAAAGCTTATAAAAAGAGTCTTGCAAGACCTTTAACCTTCAAATCGTTCATAGTCGAGCAATCCATTAAAATAAGTATTGAAGTAAACCTTGGCCAGCACAGTAGTGAGAAATATGCTAGTGATTAATGGGTTTTGGTTACTTTCTTATAAGTTTAATATGCAGCAGTACAGAAAATATCTGTGATAATGGCAGCCACAAGTCCTCACTGTGTTGTAAGGAAAGTTAAATGTAGAGCTGCTGCTGTTCATGTGGTTTTTGCTGAGAACAAACACATGCAAACGTTAAAACCAGCTCCAGGCCCAGTGCTCCCCTGTGTCTGTACCGGAGCCTGACACAGGCACAGCTGCCACCAACAGCCTCAAGTACCTCCCGTGGGGGACACCCCACCTCTGGTGTCTCAGGGCTCTGCTTCAGAGAGTTGTGAGCTTCAGAATTGTTTGCTTCAGAGAGCTGAGCTGGTGTTCAGCACAAATGTCACTGAAGGTGCTTTGGCTTTGCCTGGAGATTCCTGGCACTGTGGGGAGTCCCCAGCAGTGGTGTCACCCATGGCACACCCAGGGCTCATGTGGTGGCAGCACTGGTGTTTCACACTCGTCATGTCCCTGGCTAGGTCAGGGCTCGCTGTACCCGTGCATTGCTTTCCTCAGTGTCAGAGCAGATTATTCTGCCAAGGCAGCAACGTGACAGCCTTGTCTGCACTGTTTTACAGAGCTGGGCTGCCTGTTGTCACCCAGCATAATTCTCAGGGCTGGAAATAGAATCTTAATGGTGGAAGTACAAATCAGATTTTCCTGTCGGACACTCACGGAACTGGCAGCGCATGGAACTTGCTGACTTCACAGGGAACAAGATCCCTGTGCACAGAATCATCACCAGTAGTGAGGGCTGCAATAGATATGTCTGTACACAAACTAATTGCCAGTGGTCTGCATTTTGAGCTGCTGGTGAGAGGCCTAATGCTGCAGGAAAGGAATTTCCCTGGTAATGCAAAGAAAACTGATCTGAAAATGTCACTGGCCTCCAGTAAAGGCAGAACAGGGGTGAAGTGGAGGCTGTTCCCATTCAGATCACACCCATCTGAGCTGTACCCACCAGAGAAGAGCAGGTACATCTGTGCCCCCCTTTTCAGCTGGGTACAAGGCAGGTGCAGATCTGTGCAGCTGCAGAAGCCATGTCACCTGTGCAGTACCAGACTGCCAGGGATCACAACCATGCAAAGGCATCCCCTGTTAGATGAGCTAGAAATGCTTTCTTTTACAGTTTTGGTGGTAGAACAACCTTCTATTAAACAAGTTATAACAATAATTTCTCTTCTGATATGGGCCTTCAATTTGATGTACACTTGTACACTCCATGAATGCTTTCTCTTCTTTTTAAAATAATTCTCCAACTCATCCACCTGCCTCTGACACGTTACCTTGGTTTAAACAGGGATGTGCTGCTCTTTGCTGCTGCTGCCTACTCAGCACAACACATCGTTGGATGGTATTTTCCATCACTAATCACAAGAGCTATTTGGTTTATCATCACAAGAATTGCATTAACTCTGCTGACCAGCAAAGGCCACCACCCTTGGCTGCTGCAGCTGCTGGAGCAAATAAGAAGACCACCGCTGTGCATCACACAGCAACTTTGAAAGCCTGCTTTGCCTCCCACCTTTCTCTTCCAGATATCAGGTGTTAGTGAAATTTGCCAGAGTTTCAGAGTAGTAATCACATCAATTTGAGCAGAGAACAAGCTGTCTTAATTCACTGTGCTAATGAAAATTATGATGACACCACAACAGAAATCCTTGCCAATCTAATCATCTCACACCACCACAGCACAACGTTATTTAAAGACTAATGTTCTTAGTAACACATACAAGTTTAGGAACATTTTCTGAAGATAATTAAACACCAAAGCAAACTGGAGCTCTATGGAAAATTTAGCTCTTGCTTGGAGAGGACCGATTCCTCTAAGCACCAGCATGACTACCACTGTATTAGAGCAAACAAGTTCAATAAAGCATGATGGAGAAAAAGATGGGGATAAGTAATTTTTGGCCACAAAAATGCTGGGGAATCAGTGCTGCTGCCAAGCAGTATTTCTCTAGTAAAAAGATGAAAATGGGATGCATACTCAGTTTGCTACCACTGAATTTCCTCACCTTGGGTCATAAAGTTAAATTAATTGGAGGAAAAAAGGGTTAGAGAAGAGTTCTGAGGAAGCAGACATGATTCAGATTTTCTGTGGTGGGTTATCTCAGTATCTGTTCACAGAGAAAAGGAAGGAAGTTTTGGGTCCCCTCCATGCCCAGCACAGAGTCATCACCATGTGCAAAAAACACATGTATTTACTTCATCATTGCTTGGGGGGAGTGTGTGGATGAAAGAATCCACAACAGTTTATCAAAGGAAAAAAGAGCATAAAATCAAATTAGATTTAAGGAGCTGTTAGAACTAGTTTGTGTGATTTAATCTGCTTCAAACTCTATTCTGCAGCAGTGACTCATGAAACTGCATGTCAAACTATAGTAAATTCAAGGAATAGATACTGCATTAAAAGACTGAAAGAAAGCCAAAATTAATGTGAAAGTGGGCAGTCAAAAGGAAAAAGAACAAACAGGGAGGTTGGTGGGAGGATGGAGGAGGAACAAAGGGAATCTGAGGCAAAGAAGTGAATTGGGAACATGAGATTATGATGGATTCCATAGAAATATTCTCATATATCATTTTATATTCTCTACTACCTTATTTAGAGGTACTCTTTCTTTAAAGAAATTTGAAAAGGTGTTTTGAAAGACGAATGGGAGCCTCAGGTGAGTGAAGGGAGAAATCTGTTCAGATCAGTTCCTCCTTTGCTTGTGGACCAGGAGAATAATACTTGGCAAGAGTGGTCACTTGAAGCTTACCACACAATTAAATATCCAGTTCCTGTATATACAGAAACACAACATCTCACATCAGATTAAAGGTTCTGGTGGCACATTTTCCTGAGGAGAGGTGGCCTGTGGCCCTGCAGGTGGCCTCTGGCAACCCTGGGCCAGCAGCCCTGCGAGCACCTGGGTGGTTTTGTGCAACCTCCTGGCTTGGTGCTTCCCTGGGATGGACTCACATGGGCTGGGAAAACGGAGCTGAGCAGCCACAACTTCCTCAAAGGAGGAGATGACGCCTGAAGAATTAAAAGAAAAAACACAGAAATCCACAAGACTGAGGCTGGGCTGCTGCTGAGGAAAGGCTCTGGGTCTCAGCAGCTCCAGGGTTCTGCTCTGGCTGCAATCAGCAGGCTGTCATTCTCCTCCCACACACTCAGAGCTGCTCGCACCCAGTGAGTGTGTGCTGGGGAGATTTTGTGTCTGATTTCCCAAGGAAATGAGGCATTCACAACCAGCCTAACTTCTTCTCCCCATGCCTGTCCATGGCCATCCTCTAATGAAGTGTGACAGCATGGATTTCCATCAGCTGAATTTCATGGAACTGTAGAACTTGGCCCCGCAGGCACAGCTGGCTTGGTTAGGATAATAAATGCAGACCTCAGCCCCCTCAGCTCTGCAGATATTTCTGTAGATCCCTCACACAAAGATGCTCCAACTGCCACTCTACAGTCATGGATCTTTGTTGCTATTCCCCATATCCTGGCAACCTATGTGTCATCAGCAGAGTAAGAGGGATTTCTGAGTTACTTAGGGTAATGAGAATGGCTGCTGCTGGTTTTAAACATAAGCCAGACCTGCACAGGACCAGCCTGGGTTTATCTGCCCTGCATGCCCCAGTATGCCCTGATCCAGGACAATGGCAAGGGCTCTTCCCAGAGTCACTCTCAGTCCAATTCATATAATCAAAAAGGAAAAACACATAAAAAGACACTTTCAGTGGCTGCAGACCTGCTCAGCTCTGTGCCCTTCAAGCAGTTTGTGGATACTGAAGAGCTGTGTGCATGCACTTACAATTCATGCACATGATAAGCTAACTGTCTGTATTTATAAGACATAAGGGCTCTTTTAAGTGCATAACATACTAAAATGTTTACTGTATATGTCTCTCTATTGATCTAGAATCACTGTATTTCCTTTCTTGGGATTTTAAGTCTCTCATTCAGTTGAGACAAAAATAATATATTTTTCCTGTGCAAAAAGGCATTCAATTGCCAGTAAAGTTTTGTTGCTGATGCTAGAGACTCCAAGAATCATCTGTGTGTGCCTGGAACCAGCACTCAGAAGCCTGGTAAAGAAGCAGTGGCAGTATTTAGCTGTGAGCATTTTCTGAGGTGAGGGGGAGCTCCAGCTTCTCACCTGAAGTGCCTCCTGTCATTTCTGACACTCATTAGCCACAGGGACAAACTTACCATCCTGGAAAAAAAATTTTGGAAGAAGAGTTAGTCAAGTATCATTCCATGCACAGTCTGAATTGCTGGACTCTGAATTGCTGGGAATCTCCCTCCCAGGAATATCCTAGGATTTAACCAAGAGAGGTGACAGACATCTTTTGATTTTAAACAGGATATGGGGGAAATGCAAATTGGAGAACTCTTTCAGAAGAGCATCAGATATATGATGGTGCTCTTCAAGTCCTGTCTTGCATCCTAAATGTAGCTTAAAGGTTAACAAAATCCACAGACAGCCACACTGGGAGTGCTGAATCGTTACATTTTACACAGTCCTTCACACTTGGAAACCTGGATGGTTCCCAAGAGCAAGCAATCTGGAAATAAAAACGTATCTGATCAATAAAATGAAATGGCTTGAAGAAATTTGAGTTTAGTGCTCTGTAAGTCCTAATTGGCTTTGTGTACATCAGAGGTGACCTTGCCCTTCCCAGCTCTCGCAATTTGTGCAGGGTTATTTCAAGGTAACAACAGGAAAGTGATGATCTCAGTGCTCTTGACAGCACAAAAGATATAACCACAGGAGAAATCAGCAATAGGAAGGGTGTCAAGAATGGAAAATGCTCCAGTGGCACCTGAGATTTTCATCCCTGCTTGGGCTAGAAGGCTGTAACATCAACTCTCTCTACATCAGACCAGGACTAATTCCTACACCACACATCCCTACATGCCACCTTCTTATTTTTCATCAAAGATACAAAATATAGACACACCACTAACACGGGTGGGATAATAACAAGTCAAGTATAAGTATTCAAACAGCATGAGTTATTTAAACAGGAAAGTTAAAAACAATCCATCCCAACTGGCTTTCAAGTCTCAGCCCCATGATGTAAAAATCATACTATTTTACTTGCAAAATGCTAAAATCTCCAGAGGAATTGCTCCTCTCTTCTCAGCAACACATGCAGGCAGAATAAACTTCAGAGATTTTCCAAGGGCAAGTCAATAGAGACAGCTCAGCAGAGCCCAGGCATCTTCCACAAGTGCTCCAGTCCCCTCTAGCATACACACCTGCCCTTTCATCAGTATCATAAGGAAACCAGGGAAATTTGCAGAGCAAAACACATTGTGAGCCCTCACAGAGGGAGCTGGAAATTCAGTAGGTTTTTACACATTGCTTGGCTTCAAAGAGTCAGTTTGAATGAGATTTCCAGCAATGCCCAGAAGTATCCCCAAAGATATGTTTTGAACCTCTCTGCCACAGGATGAGCCAAAGCTCCCAGAAGGTTTCCCTTCCCTTACCACGTGCATTTGAGCTGACAAGAGAGGTTTGCTTCTCTGAGAACATCCAGCACTGCCAGGCTTTTTTTTGCTGCCATTTTTTAAAGCCTGCATATTTCATTACCTGTGTTTTGTAACCTGGCACCGACAACACTCTTTGAGCTAAAATGTGACATTTGTCTCTTGTAATGAGAAAATAGCACCCTTGTCCACTTAAAAATTCTAATAATACAAATCCAAAATGAGTTTTGCAAATTTAAACACTTTTAAATAAAACACTTGATGTTAGTGAGGAGCAAATGATGACTCTTCAGAGGGGAGGAGAAAAGAACAGTCCTGCTGTTCATGCTTCCACTGCTGCAGGAAAAGCGTTTGGGTAGTTGAGGGCTGGTGACCCATCCCAGGGCCACAGGCAGCCCCATAACTTGAGGGACCCAAATAATTATTCTTTTTCCACCTATATATATTCTATGTTTGAGCTACTGCTCTGATTCGCCACAAAAGACATTGCATGATGGGGTATCTGCCTACATCCAACTCAACACAGACACTGGACTGTGCCATGGACTGATCCTGGGGTTTCCGGAGCTGGAAGTGCAAACCAGAGCCAAGATGGCCCCATAAAAATATTGCACCTAGGGGTGGCTAGAAGGGTTTCTTAAAATGCATGGAAAGATGGAGACTTCATTACCACAGGCAGGGCTCCCCAGAGCCACTGCAAAACTCAACCGACCTCAAGGTCACATCTTATTCCCACTGTAAGAGCTGTGAAACCAGAGCCTTCAATCAAGCCATTTTCACAGGACTCCACAACTTCTGCAGGAAGGCAATAGGTGCCAGCTTGAAGGCTTTTATTCAATTTGACAGCACATGGTCACAGCTATGAGATTTGCTAAGCCTTGGGAACATGGAATTGTCAACAAAAGGATGGAGATGTCTTTTATTTGAAGTCTTCTCTTTCACCCACTCCAAAAAGAATTCTATAACTCTAGCAACATTTCTACAACTCTAACAACATTTTGATAACTCTGGCAATAAATTCTTAACCCTCCAAGGGCAAAAATGGAAACCAGTGACAAACCGTGGTGCCTGGGGTGACTATGTGCTACTGTGTAAACTCACAATGGCATGGTAAATAACTAGTGCCACTTTCTTGTAATGTTCTTATTGCTTTATCAGAATAAACATTAGAGAATACATCATATTCCTTTGTGTTTCTCAAATCCTATTAAACTCCTGGCTGCCTCAATACGGCCTCTGCACGCAGCTTGGCTGCAGCCTGGTGAGCTGTGACTTTCTGCAGCACAATATTATCATTCCTCAGCTCCTGTTCAACTCCAACTGGAACTTTTCATGGGCAAAGATGGATGCCACGAGCAAAATCCAGGCTCAGGCAAAATTTATCTCAATTTATCCAGGATAGAAAAAGTAACTGAGGGTACTTTACTGAAAGCAAAATATACTGCTTGAATGAATTTACAGTAAGTAATAAAATACAGCAGGGAGAGACCGTTTACTGTAGGGGAAGAATGTAATATATGATATCAGTAATTCCCTTTAAAACAATGCTATTAAGCAAGTATAAAGGCAATAATCACCTTTTCTAGGCATTAATGTTAGATCTGTAAGCCAGTTGGTGTGTGACATCTACCAATATAAAACAGCCACTTTTAATTTCTTCCAGAAAAGGCTATATATGTTTTATGCCACTTCCAGGACTGGCAGCTCTCACAGCAATGTGAAGGGTGAAGGGGGGCCTGCAGCTCTCTTCAAGGCAAAATGTACTATCCTGAGGACCAGGATACAAACACTAAAAAGATAAATGTCTGACCTAATGCATGGAGGAACAGCTGAAGTCAGACCAGGAATAAAATCAGTCAACACACAGACTCATCTTCATACAAGTACTGCAGAAACCCAACAAGAACCTGTCACAGGTACTGAAGCCAGCCCTGACCAGCCAGCAGAGTCTTATTGCAGAGCCAGACTATTTTTGCACAGATTAAGAAGAGAATAATTTCACACAATGAGGCACCTGTAGATGTTTCACACACATTGGTTATTTGCAATTTAAACCTGGTTTTGGAGCCTTGGGTTGACTTTTGTCTTCTCTACCCAAAAAAATCACAGCACAGTTCCTTTTTCACTCCATTTGTCCTGAGTCCTTCTAGTCCTGGAGGTCACTTGGATCCCTGTTCTCCACATTTCTGCCATGGATTTATGGCTTCTCTTTTTGAATTCGTGCACTGGGAATTGCACAGAATATTCTTGCACACCACCAGTTTCATTTCCCTGTCACTGCAGGGGTTGCATTGCCTGCTGCAGATGGATAAGCCAGCTCTGAACCTCTGTGATTTCAAAAGCTCTGCTGATACCTGGTACCACTGATGGATCTGCAGATCCCAGATTCAGGTGATTACAGGCAGAATCTCGGCATCTCTTTTGCTTCTCCAAATGGCTCAGAATAAGGCCCAAGTATGTGCATTTTTAAGACTTAAATCCTAAAAAGAAAAAAAGGACCCTAACAAACTAGTTTTATGACTTTCCACATATCTCATGATTTGTAAGTCAATATCATGATACCATCATTGCATTTTGGCTTGGCAAGCAAACTGAGCACAGAATTAAACCCTACCAACCATAGGCAGGGAGCTCTTCCAACACAGGCTTGATCCTTCTGTCTCTGCACAACAAATGCTGATGTATTTCAGAGACCTGATGACTTTAAACATTTAAACCAGTAGCTCCTTTGCCCATCTAGAAGTTGGGCTTTGGCTGCACAGAGCAGAGAGAACCTTCACTCTCCAGGCAAGGCATTCCTGTTGATCCCAGGTCCTATAAGCATATTATAAATCTTGGATTTACAGTTAAACTCCCCTCATCAAAGCAGAAGTGTCCTCATTAGATTATTTAGAAAAGCCCATAATTACCAGGGTCTAATTTATTAATGAGACGGGTAATTTAAACACCATCTTTGGAGATAATGAAATTGTGATAACTCTGAGACTGAGGGAACACCAACACCATGGAAACTGTCACCAACAAAAGCCATGATACTGCAGAGATGTGGTTTGCCCGCCTGCTGAAAACACCCAACGCATTCAATCTCTTAAAATGGAAAACAAATATTACTCAAGCTGCATGTGATGCTGACAGAGAATAAATGTACAGTTTGTGGGTTGTCACAGCACTTTCCTTTGGCTGCTGCTCCAGCTGCACGTGGCTGTGGCATTGACATCCCAGAGTGACCCAGAGCTGAAGCAGAATGGATTCACTGGAAACTCCACACGTGTTGAAGATAACTCCACTCTCTGGGCACTTTCCAGAAGTATGTTCATTCTTCAGAGGGCTGTTAGAAAAATGCTGAAAAAGGAAAAAAACAATTTGGTCTGTTCTGCCTTTCCTGCTGGTACAAGGCTGTTCACTGGTTATGGTGCACACTGAGCAAGATTTATAACGTTGGGCTCTTTCTGTAGAGTCCCAGGAACAGCAAGCAGCCCATCTCTGCTCCCCATAAGGAGTGTTTCTTTTCCAACAAGAGAGAAACCTCAGAGGCTGCCTGCAAGGGAAGGGGCCAGTCTGCAGGAACTGTCTGTAGTGCCCCTGTTCATCAGGACCTCAGAGAGAAGTGCCAGCTGCCATCAGCACCAACTCTTTCCTGGCCAAAAAGGTGCTGCTGGTGGGGTAACAGAGGGTTGAAGAAGGTGCATTAACTTTAGGGCCTTGACAGCAAGATTTCAGGGGATGCAAGACAAGCAGAGGTTTTGGAGGATGCAGGAGAATCCCACTGGTGTAAGGGCAGCCTCTTCTTGCAGGGCCCAGGGAGTTGTGCTGCCCCATAATATTTCCCAACACTTGGAAAAGGCAGCATGAGACGTGAGGAAAGCCTTATTTTCTGGTGACAGAAATACTTCTGCCTCTTAGCTGAGAAGCAGAAGGCTGCCCTGTAATTATTCCTGATCTGGAGCACCAGGCAGCAGTTACATGCAAACCAGGCTTCTCCATCAGATTCTTTAATGAGGAGGTCAGTGCATTTTGCATTGAGGGATTTGGGATTTGTATGTTAACTGGAGTGGCATGTGTTAGAAGGACATGTGAATTAATGACACTATTTATAACCCATCTCATTATCACACACAGCTTGATGCCTCAGACAGCCACTAATTCTCTTAACAAATTTCTTTTGCTGGAAATAAAATGGCTTTGCTTCAGCTGTGATCAGTTAGCAGAATGCTGCTGTTGTTATTGTTTGTTTTTTTAATGTAAACAGCCCTTTTCAAGGGAAGTCTCCATGACTGCGTGGCATAAATCAGCCCCAAATCTAGGTCTCAGATACAAAAATATTCACGTTGAGGCTTATAAATGAACAATAAACAAATTACATGCTTGAACTCCCTCCCTTGTTTTATTTTTGATCTCTAATATTCGATTGCTACAATTTTTTTTGAAGCTCCTTGTGTGCACATTACCAATGCTTACGTTACTACAGAAATGTAAAATTCAACATCTTGTCCCTTAAATATTAAAAGAAATGTGCCCTTCCTTTTATTTATGTCTTATTCTTTGAAACAAACAAGAAAAGATACCATTATCTGATAAATATTAAACACTTGGATATGATTCCAGGCCTTATTCCCTCTGAGGCTGTAGAATGGAATTATCTTTTTGGCTCTTTCAGCTGAAAGAGGACACCAAATCCCAGTTCTGTTTCTATAGAAAACAAGTTAAAAAGGCACTTTTTTGTTGTTCTATATATATCTATTTTTTATAACTGTTTTAAAAATCCAGAAAAATAAGGAAGAGGTATAAGGAAATCAAATCCCCTTCTTAAACACAGACATCCAAGAGTAAAATCTATTCTTCCTTCTTTTCCCTGTCAAAATAAATCACTATTTGCAAGGTTGGCTGCCTGGGGGCAACCTCTGTGACCTGTCTTTAGTTTCTCTTGCATTTGGAAATGATGGCTTTTGAAGCAAAGAATAGAAAGTGTCAGTGCATCTGCTATGGGCTAATTAATGCTTGCCCACGAACCAGGGTGGATTTCTGCTCCTCCTGTGTTCTTTGAGCTGGTACTGACAGCCCTTGGAGGACCCTGGTGTCAGTACAGAATAAGTGTCACTTCCCCACGTCTCTTCTTACCAGTCCCTCAGGGGTGTACAGAGCACAGTGATCCATCACTCTTGAGATGGATGTCTTCATCTGCCCCTAAGTGATCAGGAAAAGAGAGAGGAGACCACATCCTGGTGGATAAAGAGCAGGGCTGGGGGTGGAAGAAGTTTCTGCTCTGCAAGGAGTGATGCTTTTCCTGTGCCTGAGAAAATAAACACAGGGAATCGATTAGCTTTAAATATAAGTGGCAATAATGTGACTGATCAGGCACCAGGATTGTTTTAGTGGTGGGAATGAAAAGGAATCCATTATAACTGACAATAGCATTAATAGAGATCCATTTCCAGAGGGCTGGAGAAGTGGAGAGGGCCATGATCACAGCAGTGCTCTCCACTCTCCTCTTTTCCAATGAGATGAAAGCAGAGCTCCTCACTTGCTGCACAGAGCAGAAAAGGACACCAGGAGGATGAATCCCAACACTGCTCCATGCAAGGAAGGTGCCAAGACACCAATGATGGGGCCTCTGCTCCCCCAGTCCCTCTGCTCACCAGTCTGCTCAGAGCCAGGCTCCATCTAAGGAGAAAGCACAGGAGAGAGTTCCCGCCTCAGGAGTGGGAAAACCTTTGCTGGAAGGTATTTTCAAAAGTCTCTCCCAGCAGCCTCTACGTGCAAGTGCTGTACTTAATTACAGCCTCCACCGGGTGGCAAATCCACTGCCTTGCAGATTATTCTCCATTGCTGCTGCACCACTGGGAATCTATTCCATGCAAAGCCCTGCCCTGGAACCAGCACAGCTTGGTTACATCTCAGAAATGTCATTTCCTTCACACACAGCAATTTCCAGACTACTCAGGGCTTAGCAAGAAGAGGGATAAGCACATGATGCACTGCAGGGAGGGTAGGAGTTGATTTACATCTCTTGTCTTTCCACGAGACTTCCAGGATGGAGCACAGAGGAGGAGGGTTTAAGGCTGCATGATGTCTTTAGGCTAAAATATCATGGACAAAGAGGACCCCACTAAAAACCAGTCAAAATATGGCCTTTTACTAGTCAAAGGACGGCCTTTTGCAGGACTTTCAGACAACTTTGCTCCCAGTGAGCTGTTCCAGACATCTTCCCCCGCAACGAGCCATTGCTGCGAGCTAATCTGTCATGTTAATTAATGCAGAAGAATGTGAATAGATTCCAATCCATTCTTGCTAAAAAACAAGTGTTTGCTGGTGACTATTAGCATGGAGGTAAATTTAGGCACATTTACATCCCTCCTTCCCTCCGTCCAGACTGGCCAGGCAGTTTTCTTGCAGATGGCTCAATGTGCAGCCATGTGACTGGGTCCAGGAGTGTGGCTGTAACCAGGTCCATGATGATCCCGAGGGTTTTGCTGCCTCTGGCTTCAGAAGAGCACTTGGTGCTTTTCTTGGGTCTGTGTAAGGCACAGTCTGGCACCTTTCACAGGGTGACTTCTCAAACTCAACTGGAGCAAGTCAGGGTCCTGCTGTTTCTCCTCATCCTGCCATTCTGGGAGCACGAATACACTGATTGACCTGACAAGGAGCTTGCAGAGCCCATTAATAATGTTCTCCTCATACCTCCCTACCAGAAGCAGCACAATGTGTGTGCCATCACCTACTGCTAACTCCTCAAAGGGCATGGGGCAGCCTGATAACCATTTGAAAATCAATTTTCCACCTCCACCAGGGCCCAATCCCTGGCTTCATGGCTTTCTCTCCTTGCATTTTCTCTGTGGAACAGTTTCCTGCTAAGCACACTGAAAACATCAAGTCTGCCTGTGTATCCCAAAGACTCCCTTTCTGAGGCAGCAGTTACCACTAAAGGCACTAACTGGTGCTGCTTGTCCAGGAGCACAGGGATAAACTGGAGAGTGGTGCTGTTACGTGGTGTGCAGGGTAATAATCAGCAATAATTAAAGCACAGGCAAATACATAACAATATACCTCACAGTTTGGCTCTGGTGTATTAGCCAAGTAATCTTGAAGGCAAAAATTCTCCCATTTTCCTCCAAATCAGGGGTCAAAATTCTGCTGCTGCAACCAAAGGCAATGCCACTGGAACTGGAACATTTGTCACTTGGATCTAATTAAACATTGATTAGCTGCTCTGACCCCCAGTGTCCTCAAACACATAAAGCTGGAATCTCACTGCAAAGACTGTCCCTAAGCAAAGTGCTGGGTTCTGGAAAGTTGCACTTTCCCCCTGAGCTCTGTAAAGTAATTCTGAGAAGTTACTTTACAAATGAAACCCTGAAGCCAGACTTGTCTGTCCCAGGTGCTGTAGCTGCTCCAGGCACACAATGCAACCCCAGCTGCCAAACTTGGGGATAAAGGGATTTTCCTTGGCTCTGAGGGGCCCAAAAAGCAGGGGCTGATGTCAGTTTGGCCTCTGGGCAATGCCAGATTACACCTAACCCTCACAAAACAGGGCTCTGAGGCACCCAAAATCCATAAAGACAAAGCTGTAATGAAAACCTGTCACCCCAAATAAGCCCAGGACCAAGAGAGGATCTCCTCCCGGGGACTGCACCAGTGCAAAAGAACATCAGGAAAACACTCCCCTCCTTGTTACAGTTCTTGCTTCTCCTTTAACATAATTTTTGTCTAAAGAAGGTTCTGTCACAAGTCCTGCAGCTATGGGATCCAGAGCTGCAGAGAGACAAATCTGGCTGTGTTTGGGAAAATTTCCTGTTATAATGACTTGACCACAACTCCTCTGCAAATTGGTCCCAGAGTTAATTTCCCTTTCCCCAGAAAAAGCATTACTTTTTCAATGTGAATTACCTGCAGATTCCACCAAATTTTATTTTACTTCATCTACTACCCTGCAGCACCTGCTGTTACCAAGCTGCCCTCCATTACAAAGACAAGTGTAGATGGTCTCGTAGTCCAGCCAGAATTAATCATACCCTGGAAAAGAACTAATTTTCGGTTCTTAGAAACATATCTGTCCCTATCAGGAGAAGGTCAAACACAGATTTATCCCGTGCCAAATGCAATGCTTTTTGAGTTAGGAGATTGTCATCTATAATTATAAAATATTTTGAAGACATTTTAGCACTGACAGCCTGAGACCTCTTTGTGTCAGTCAGGCTGAAATTGCTGGTGATAACTCAGCTCTCCTCCCCAGAGATTACCAGATGGTGCATGAGGATACCATCCCCTGGATTTCTGTGGGCAGTGTCCAGTTTCTGGACCATCTTCAAACACGTGTGACCCTAAGCAGTCGTGGTCATTTGCTTCTACAATGTCAGACAACCTCTTGCCATCCCTGGCAGGACCTGCTCATCCTTGCTGCTTTCAAGATAAACAGATTATAGTCAAAGAGCTTAATCACAGGCAACACTGGCATCTTTACCTTGATATATGCTCTCTTTAGTTTTATGCACTTAGAACAATCAAGGCAACACCTGGAGTCTGGAAAAATATTCTGTATTACTTGCAGTTAGAAAACTTCTCTGTAGATAGTATTTCTATGGATTTAATGATTGCTGTATTGAGATGCTTTTAATACACTTTAAAACCATCACCATAACACTTAGCAACATTTTTTGACAAATAGTATCTAGTTAGCACCTATTTTTATTAATAGTACCTAACTTCTTATAAATTAAAAACTAAAATTTGAGTAACAAAATTTTTCCAAAGTAAAAAGTATCATGAATATTGCTGAGCGCTTCATCAGTGAAAGATTAAGCCTTCTCAGAAAGCTATCAAGGGTGTAAAAAAAAAAAGATAGAAATTGGAAGTAGTTGAATTTGCTGGCAAGGTGTCCCAGGTCACCAGAGACACAGGCAAATCCCACACAGATAAAGATGCCATCTAAAAGCAGTGGCTCCTGGTGCTGCTCAGGGGGCAGGGTTGTCTCTCTTCCAAGGCATGGGCAGCACACACAGGTGGACTCTGGTCTCCTTCAGCTGCTCTGCCACCACCCCAGGCAAGTTTGGGGAAACAATTAACAAGATATGAAGTGAAATAATTATACCTGACAGATGCTACATATTCAGTAAAGCCAGCAAGCAGTGCTTTGGCTCTCGTTTCCTGACTTAAACTCAGATTTTTCCAGATGATGCATGGAATTGCAGTGGATTGTTGAACAGGTAATTACCTCTCCCTATTTCCTGTTCTTCCTCTGCATTATAAGGATATTTAAAGGGCACTTAGAAAAAGCAGCCACAACCTAAATTAAAATGTAATATGAAAAGATAATGTTGGTAGGCTGGCTGGGAAAGTGCTGCAGCAGGTATTTACACACTGGACAAAATATGGCCTTTTCCTCCCTGAGCTTTGCTTCTGGGCTTCTGGGCTTGCTTGTTTTTATCAGCTTTTCTCAGCTGCTGTGGCAGAAGAGGTGCTGCAGTCACGGTGGGGCTGCTGCAGTGGAGCTGCTGCCCTCCCTGCTGTGTGCAGGACAAGGCAGCTCATCAGCAGTGACCCCAGGGCCTCTCCCCTGCCCTGGGACTCACTGAGCTCCCCTGCCAAATTTGCCTGTCCCCCAGCATCCAGAGCATCTCCCTGGCAGGAGGAAAGTGTCAGATCTCTTATTCCTCAGCTAAGGATCTCTCTGTCTCGGTGGCTGATGACATATCACAAGACAGAACAGCTCAGGAAAAGAAAATACAAACCCACACAGATACAACCCACACAGACAACAAGAAAGGGGCAATGTCGAAACAACCAAAGGCCCTTGACACCAGCAAAATTTTGGTTTGGTTATAAATGAAACTGATTTTGCATTGCAACTACAAAAGGTGTGCCAAGGGGAGAACAGCCCCAACATTGCTCCCTCCACCACTCCTGTGCTGGGCACCTCAGCCTCAGCAGAAAGTTGCTTTTACTGTTCAGGCTATGGGTAGGGCTCCATAACCACAGGGCCCAGAGCTCCAGGGACATTATAACTACATAATAAGCTAAAAGCACATCATGGAAGATGGTAAAAATTAAATATTTGGTGGGACCTGGTAGGTCACTGAAAAACTGCCATATCTTGTTTCCTCAAGTGGGGCCAAAGCTGCCCTGAAGCTTCCCAAGTAGAAAGAAACTGGCTTTAATAACAACAAACCTGCAAAAAGCGGAAATTAAAAATTTATTCTGAACTAAACGAAGCTATTACAAGGACAGTTTTCTGGCATTACAAATTTATGATACATAGTTTGATACAGCTGCCTTCTTTTGAGAACACTAAACCCCATTGGCCAACTTCTGTGAAACCCTTAGAGTTCTGCTGCATCTCACCTTTGCTCCTCACTGAGGGACTCTAACACTGGAGGAACCATAAAAACAATTTTTTCTATTCCTTAAAGAATCAAAAACTCACATTCCCCTAAATGGAACATTCTGAAAAAGTATTGGAAGAGATCATCACTGATTTCAAGATATTTTCTTTCTGCCCTTTTTCACAGAATTTTCCAAGCATAAAATTCCTGTGAAACATCTGATATACAATATTCCATTATAAATCATGGAATATTTAGTATGACCATAGCCCCATATTTGAGGCCCTTGGTAGAACTGCTGAGTGACAATCAGCACCAAAAGGAGCCACCAGGTTTAAAATGCTGCAAGATATTGAATTTCTGGCCACACACATGGGCTCTGGACACTTTGCTGCACCTCTGCACCCTTCCAGTCCCTCTGCTCCCTTCAGTATTTTGAGTGTGATGCTGTGGCCATGTGGACCAGGTAGGTTTTTGTATTTCTTTCTTTTCTGACACATTGTTATAGTTGCACTCTTGGCTTTATCTAACACTATGGATAATTCTACTAAAGACAAAAATAACCCTAAATTTAAAGTAATTTAAATAACCCTAAATTTCTGGTTAAGGTACTTGCCAGTACATATAAATTCAGGAGAGTCTACTTCCCTATAAAAGTTTGATGGTGTTCTCTGCTGGAAGGTTGACAAGACATTGAATCCAAATTCAGGAAATGTTTGACTCTATGATGTGTTTATAATTAAATTTATTTCCCTTGTATGCAACTGAGCATCTCCCTGGCTTATTACACAGGATAGCTGCGTTTTAAGGATTATGCCTGTAGAATCAAATAGATTGATGACATGATTTAGGACCTATCTGAAAAGATTAATTGATTCAAATATATTTTACACAATTTGCCCTAATCCTCTGAGGAGAACCAGACCAACTTCACACCTTTGCTTTGCTCTAGAAACCTTATTGAAAGAGACAGGGAGGGAGGAGTGCTTGTTTCATATAGATAATTAAGAGCTTTGAATGTTCAATAATTTACTATTCTCTGGAGGGGAAATGTGGAATACTTATTGTCTCATTCCTTGTTGTCTAGTTCACTGGTTTTTTTCTTCTTTATGTGGCTGCAGCCTCATGGTGGGCCTTCCAGGTCCCAATAATTTAACTGACCAGATTTCCACCATAGCACCGGCACCATACATAGGCAAAAGGCAAAGCAAGTTTTGTATTTCTGGGAATTTTGTACTGCTCCACACAGCAAATCCCACAGATTTTTCTGGACAGTGAGAGACATGAGCCTTGCCCTGAGCCCAAGGATTTCCAAGGTAGGTGCAGCACTGTTCCCAGCAGATTTCTCCACGTGGGTGCAACACCTGGTCCATGGAGGGAGCTGGAGAAGTTCAGAGCTGCCCATGTAACATTCACACAGGTGACACTGCCATTTCCCACATTACCATTTTGTCTTTGAGCTCAATATTGCCGAGAAAAAATTAATAATTTTAATTTAAAATATGACCATTTTTTTCTCTCAGTAATACTTAGAGGGTTTTACCTGCAATGTGCTTTTTCCACCATTCTGAGCTTTTCCAGAGGATTTTGGAGTTTGCTGGATAATACAGAGCTCACAGCTGGCTCTGAGCTGCATCCCACCCTCGCACACCAGGCTCACTTTGGCTCCCAGTGACCAGAAAAGTTCAGTAATAGCCTGGTGGAGTTACAGACCCTCAGGCTACCTATCTGCACCTACCAGGGCTCCCTGGCAGAGGCTCTGAGGACTGGCAAAACATCACTCATTCCATTCTCAGGTACTCTGTCACATCACCTGCCTGTGGAGCAGACAGCAAAAGCAGCACTACCCCACGTTTTCAGGACAAACCAGCAAGGAGTACATTCAGCTGTAGCAGCAGGGGCATGTTGGTATGCAGAAACTCACTCTTCAGCTTGGATTTGGGCCAGAAAACAATATCTAACATCCCTACTGGGGTGAGAAATGGGATTTTAAATCTCAGAGTCTTCAGCCAAGTAATTAGACGGACAATAAAATTCACACCCCCTCTCCCAATAGGTAGCCAGAGGCTTTTCAGTGATTTTTTTCCTTGTAATATCTTTAATGAAAGCAACATTGAAATGTAATATCACATAACCTACAGCTTGAACAGAACTTTAAACTACACAATGTTAAAATTAATTATATATTTAATTACTGTGTCCTTGTAGACACATTATGGTCATATTTATAACTCTCTACAAAAATGACAAGTTTGCCATAAAAACAATGGGGTGCAAAGACTTACAAGGGCAGCATCATTTAGAATCAAAGCATATTGTGTGGCTGTTCCAGTACAAATGCCTGAAAGTTTAGTGCCACAGTTTCTCTGCTGTATAGTCATCATGTAAATATTTGTGTCTGTAGAAAGAGTGATGTTCTTGCAAGGACACAATTTGTACATTTATATATAATTTGGCATCAAAACAAACAGCCCCCTTTTGCTTTCAGTTCAGATCTGGCATAACGCCATTAAATTTGCTCCAGATTTGTACTGCAAGCCGGAATTTTGCCCACTGCTTCTATAAGGCAGCTAATTTGCCAGTATTGTATTTTTGTTCTGTGCCAACTAATTTGGACACAACAGATTGGATTTAAGGGTCAAAAAGTCAAGAAAATTGACTGGCTGAAGATGATGAAATATTTTTTCAAAACTGATTTAAGATAATTGAAACAGCTCAGAGAAGGCATTGAGCATTTTATGAAATCTGTATTTCATAGAAGGTAAAATTGAATCTAGGTGCCAGCAACAGCCTGACATTGGTCTTAGCATGCCTGCCTCAAATTGGTGTTTTCATCAAAAACTATTTCACTTCTGGCAATGCTGATGACCAAGGAAAAAAAAAGAAAAAAGAAAAAAGATATGTCCACAAAAACAGACACCAGAAAAAGAGCAAAGAACGAAAGAGCTTTCCTGACCCAAGCCACAAATCTGTTTGGAAACTACCTGTAGCCAGATGTCAGATTGCACTCAAGCCTTTTCTCCAGCACAGTGATGATGAATCAAAGTCTGGAACCCAAGCAGCCTGGAAAGAGCAGTTTTCTTTCATTACAACCCAACCGTGTGTGCAGCACTTCCCAACATCCCAATACAACTTCTCTTTCCACCGTGGTGAGGACAGTGAACGTGTGTATTTCTATTGCAATAGAAGTTGTGAAGACAGGGAAAAAGGCTTTCTAACCTGGGGTGATAAAAGGGGAACTGCTAACTCCACGTGGCAGAGCTTGGAGTGACTTCCCATTTTGGTGGGGCTGTGGCAGGATGACAGAGCCCTGGCAATGTGAAGAGGATTTATAAAGGACAAAGGAAATGGGTCTTGGCGTCAGACTAAAGTTACTGCACATGAACTCAGCTAATTAGTGCTTATTGACACTTTGTGGCCCAGACAATCACACTCCTGTGTGGGAGTAAATCAGCAGTTCTGTTCACAGGCTGGCAAGCTATGCTGGGGACAAAAGCTGACTCCTGAGTGAGTTGTTCATTCTGGTGACTGAACACAAAGAAAAGCAGACAGTTTGTGGTTCCTGCAGTTTTTCTGGAAAAGGTGCTGCATCTCACTGTGCTCTTCTTGTCCCACGAAGTGTTCTCTGGGTGAGGGATGAGAAAAATGCCCTCCCACCTGCCATCCCCAAATGCTGCCTTTCAGCAAGCTGGGAACTGCAAGGCTCTGGTGCACTGATAACCCCTCACCTCATCCTGCTGCACGAGCACTGCAAGGGCAGCTTTTTGTTCTGTGCTGAGGGACACAGGGCCACCAGGCTGCTCAGTCCTGGGCATGTTACTTGTATGGAAAATTTCTCCTGGTTTGCTCTTGTAAGGCATCTCTGACCCGGGCAGACCTCTCTGGCTGAGCGTGCCATGGAGCTCTCAAGTGCTCTCGTGCTGAGCAGAGTGAAGGGCCCATGAGGGCTGAGAGCCCTCAGACCAGCTGGGAACACCAGCAGTGTCAGGTGAGCCTGAAGGACAGACCTACAGAATCACAGGAATCAGGGCTGGGAGGCACCTCGCAGGTCCAGCTCATACATTTTCTTGCCTCGGGCAGGAACAGCTGAACCTCTGCCTATGAGATGTCTCATCTGTCCTTAACCACCTCCTCAGACTACTCAAGTATTATATTGCTCACTAGGACATTTTTCAGCTGTCTGGTTATGATTGTTCCTTCACAGCTCACCTGCAGCCTCTTGCCTTCCCTTCTTCGCTGATGCCAAAAGGCTTTTGTGCCACGTTTAATGTACTTGCTCCTGGGAGGGGTTTCAGGGTTTGGATAGAGATACCCAGGGAACAGAAGCAGAGCCCACTCTGCCAGAACCCCTTAACAGCAGAGAAGCTGCTCAGTAAGGGACAGGGGAGGAAGAGGAGGGGCTCTGCCACTGCAGGGCAAGGCACACAAAGGGTCACAGTCAGCATCGGTTCTGATCCCAGGACAGGGAAATGATAAGTACTGCTAAACACTTTGTGGTCTTGTAGTTATCTACCACAGACCCAAGGAAGGCCCATTTCTGTATAAATTTGTGCTAATGTAATCTAGAAATGCTGTTTTCCCAGCACTGCTGTCAGAGCCCTGCAATCCCATAGTTTCAGGATCATGCATCAAATGTTACGGCACCATTCCTTCATTCCACCACCAGGCCAAGCATCCATGCTAGGCAGGGTTGCCAGCCCAGAATAACGCCAGAGACTGTGCTGACCATCTGCTAATCTGTTACACGTGCCACAGTTAATGTGTTTTGTGCAAATCTCACACATACACCAGTGTTGCAGCCAAAGGCTTTTCAGCAGTTCAGTACTATAAATGTATCCACTTCAGTCCAAAAACCCCCACACAGAGGGAGATTAAAGACGTTGCACCTAAAAGCAAAAAACAGCTTCTGTTTCTAGTGACAGTTCAATAAATGTTATCCACGGAAGATGATCTAGGTTTTTCAGGGAGATGGAGAGCTGTTCTAGACAATTATCATATCAAGAAAGTAAATGTACTTGGAGTCCTGTTTCCTATAGAGAAACATGCGATCATTAAGATTGGAAAAGAGTTTTAAGAGTATCAAGTCCAACCAACAACACAACACTGCTAAGTTCCTTTACTATGTCCCTAAGTGCCACAGATCACACACTGGGGACAAATGAAAAGCTGTTCTATATGATTGGAAGCAGTCCTGACTGTATTTGTACACATAAGCACCTATAGAGTCAATCTTTGCTTGGAGGACCCTTTTTCAAATTCTGCCTATAAGAGGCAGGTAGGTTTTGGTAAATAAGAGAAGAACTTAGATACAGCCACTGAACAGCACCACAGAAGGCTGCAGGTCCCAAGAGGGTTGAATCCAGTCACACAGCCAGCTGAGGCACTGCACTGTGGCCATCCTGCTCCAAAATCCCATCCTGGCAGCAGTCAGCATAACATCCACCAGGAAATTCCAGACTTCACTCTTCCAGGAGTCTCCAACTGCAAAATGGCACTGTGGATCTGAATTCAAGGTGGGAATTTCCATCTCATCTCCATCACTGGCATCCTACTAGAATGACTTTAGGCTTTGTCCTTGGGGGAACATGCATTATGCATAGCAAGAATTTCTCCATCCATCTTCCAGAATGCATTATCACTCTCGATAAGGGCTTTCCAAGTCACCAGTCTCATTGGAAAGGAAGGTGAGCTGACCCATGAATGCTGCAGCTCCAAAGGCTCTTTGCTAGAAACACCATCCAAGAGGCACAAGGCGCAGGAAGGCTGCGTACAGACCCCTGGGTGACATGCACTGGACTGGCCCTGTCCCTCAGGCCCTCTGTCCCCTGTCCATCACTGCTGAGTGCACTGAGCATCTACAGGGAGCTGCAGAAGCAGGGGGAAAGAAGACTTAATCTTTGTGGAGGTATCAGGGACAAAATCAAGTAACAGAGGATCTCCAAAGGTTTCTTGGGACCTCCCTAATCCAACACAGTAAGATTAAATTTAGCATGTTACAGTTTCCTTGAAACTGGTAGTAGAATAAGAGGATATTTAGGTAGCAGGATAAGAGTAGAATAGTCACAGAGAGAAAGCCACTGAAAACTTTGAGGGGCATGCTCCAGAAGTTATACACATACACTAAAGCAAAATGCATTACCCTATTTTACCTTATGTTCTGTAATAGCAAATTTCTTATTTCACCAATGGAATGTGCAAATGTGGCAGGAAGTCTGAACCCAGACTCATGGGGGCTATTTTTACAGCTTGTAGAATCAGAGAAAAATGCCTCCCAGAGACACAAGGCAGTGCAATCAGCCATGGCCAGCAGTTGGCTGCTCCCTTAACGAGCAGACATCTCATGTGTCCAAAACAGCCACTCCAAGCTCTGTTCTCATTGTGTTCTAATCCCTCCCCCCATCAAATGCTGAAAATATTTATGCCTGCTGTATTACATTATAAATTTATATTTCTGAGAATTAATGAGTTATGACATGACACCAGGCATGGTAATTGAACCTCAGGGCCCAGCCCCGTTGAAGCTGTTTTAGAGCTGTCTTACATTTGGGGGTTAGAATAACCTCCAGATGGCATTGGGGATGTTAAAAATAAAGAGACATCCAAGCCTATAGACTGACTTTCCACCAAGGGATATGTCTAATTATACATCCACTTTGCTTTCCCTTGCAATGTATTGGAAGCAATTATTTAAATAGATAAAGGATGTCAGTGAGGTTCAATTTGCCTCTCTGCCTATCAGTTGTGCAATATGAGCATGCACAGAGTAAAGTCTTAGTCATGGATGTGAATATGTCCTGAAGTTGTATTCTGACATTTGTGAGCCTTGTTAAGTGTGCTTCCTTTATTGGTTTGTCTTTTGTATTTGCAACACATGAAGATTTTCAAGATTTTTGGCATTTAATTTGAAGTGATCCTGAGTTTAGTGCCAAGACACATATTGGAAATGACCTTTAAGATTGAGAGAAAATAATTTCATTTTAGAATCTGTCAATAAGCAACAGGCAGAAGCCCTATACTTTTAGTAGCATCTATCAAACGTTTTACCTTAAGAACTTGCTGACCTTCTTGGCAGAGGCCATTCAGCAACACACCACTTCTATTCACCTCCTTTATCAAAGAGATGGGACTGCTACTAAGCCATTTCTGCACTCAGAAATTAGGTCAGCTATCAACAGCCACAGATTACAGAGCTCAAATGATCTGTTCTCTCTGCCTGATGAAAGGGAAGTACAACAGTGGCCTTTCAGTGCCTTATAGCCAGGGCATCCTCAGCTCTGCTCTGCTCCTGCAGTACATGAGTATACTTTTTAAGGACAGTAATTTAAAAAGGAGGCTATTTAGCAGCCTGTACATCCACCCAACAGTTGTTACATTCTGGCTTTGCTAACAGGAGGCTGGATAACAGCTGATCAGATAATTTGCAGTGAATATTCAGAGGAGTATCTCAGGCTTTACAGCTGTGAAAGCAGGATCAGATCTGGAACAGAATTGGTCCCAGTGAATTACACAAGCACATTTGACAGAGAACTCGTTTTGCACATCACAAGAGGGAAGGAGGAAGTTTTGAGTGACAGTCTTTTCAATAATATGTTTTTGATTGCACAGTAGAAAAACTACAAATTAAAATTTTTAGAAAACAGGTGATAAATTAAGAAAAGTAAGTGTTCTCAGATGATTTAAAGCTCTAAAAACACATCCCATGCATACATTAGTTTTAGCAGAATGGAATTACCATGTTTCCAAAATTAATTCAGTAGCAACAAGCTTAACAGAAGGTAAACAGTTGCAAGTATGTCCCAGTAATTTATTTCACAGCACACATTCATTTTGTGCAAGACTCCCCTTTGCATTCTCACCAGTAGTCGCTCTGAAATGCTTCAGCTAGTTAGGGATGCTGCAGACATTCAGCTCACAGATATTCCTGTCACAGAAAGGTAACTTGCAGATGTCCATAAACCCTGAGCAGATGGTGCACTGAAGAATTTCTGCATACTGAGGGGCTGTGCAAAGCTAAAAGGAATTTAAGAAGTAGCTGCAAGCACAGCTAATTTCTGATTATCAGACATTCAGCATGACTAGGACAAGCCCTCTGTGTCGTGCTTCAGCACACTAGGATAGAGAAAAGGCTTCAAAACAAAGTATTAACAACACCAGAGCAGAATCAAACTGGTGTAGCTTTTCCTGAGCCCAAATCCTCTCTCCTCTCCTCCCTAAGTCTCTGTTGAAAAAGGGTGGGTCTGTCCCCCAAGAAACCCCTTGGGATTTATGAGCACTGAAAATGTATGGAACAACAACAACAAAATCAACATTTTTGAGGAAGTAATTATAGCCAAGACAGATTTTCTCCAGATGTTGAAAATAATAGTTTCCCTTGCACAACAAAATAAGCTTGCTAATTTTCTAGTCTACTATTTTTTATGATTCTCAGCAGTGCTGCTAAGTGGAATTTGATAAGTTAAAACTGACAGGTGGTAAGGAAAGCACTGAAAACTTGTATATACATTAACAGAATTCAGAGTTTTATACAGGATGTATTTTGGAGTGGAGATACTTAAATCTGGAAGCATAAACTTCTAGAACAGCAAGCACACATTTTGTGAGCTCATACAGATTCATTGCTATCAGGTTTGTGCCATCCCACAGGCTTAAAGGAATTTTTTAAGGTTCTTCTGTTCAAAGCTGAAAGTAAAAGCATATAATTGTATAAAATGTAAATAAGAGATCACTTGCAGTTCTCTATCCTGTGTGTTATCTTTGGCAAGTAAACAGAGTATTCACAAATAATAGCCATTAAAATGCTCTTTTTCTTTTGTTGCTTCATTTTTTTATATACATAATGGTAGACATAATTTTCACTCAGTGTGAAAGCAGGTATTTTCAAATGTTAATTGGTAATAAAGTTTTCATTAAAGTAGGAGGACCTATCAGAAAAATCTTCATTAAAATCTCATTATTTTCTTACCAGCTTCAGCCTGGGAGATCATTTTCATTATTTTAACAGCTAAATAAGAAAAACAATAGGCTTTTTGTAAAAAAAGACAAGGTATACATTTTAACCCTTAGCTAAAATGACAACATCCACCATTACAGCCCCAGCCACCTCCATGCCAGGTCTGTACTCTCCTACCTGCACCATCCCTCACCCAGCTGCTCCTATTGAAAGCATCCACCTAAGCTGAATTTTTTGAAAGAGAAGGTCCTGATCCTCAGATTTAAAAAAAAAAACCAAAACCAAAAACCAAAAAACCAACCCTTTACTGTCTGCATCACTATGAAACATTGAACTTGGTGCCCATTAAGAGAACTAGAGCAAATCCAGCTGCAAAGTAACTGTGAGTGGGGGAGTGGGGACCAAACTTTCCCTTTTGGGGTTAATGAAACAGCAGTAAAACCAACACACCTTCCTCATTTGTCTGATTATTTATTATTAACTGATTTTCCCATTGAAAAAAAGACCCGTTTTGTTATTAAAACATTCAGTCATATTTATAAATAATAAAGCAAAATCCAAACACGGTCTTTCTCTCTAGTCAGCTCAGAGCCCTAATATCAAGTGCAGATATTCCCTGAAACACTTTCAGATTTTTAACTAATTATGTTGTTAATCAAGAGCATGACTGCACTTTGATTGCACTCAGTTATCTCTCATCTCTTCTTCTCAAAACAGTAGGGAAAAAAATCCTGAACAAAAGGTTCACATCTCTCACAGCTGCTCTTTATGCACATCTAATTAATCTTGGGACTATTAAAATTCAATACAATGAGAAAGTGGTCAATACCATAATCAGATAAACGAGCTCACTCAGTAGTGAAACAATCAAATCAAGCAAGTTTCATCAAATATTCCTCAAAAGTGACAGAACAAATACGTTTCAATGCCTGTTTTGAAATTCCCCGATGATGTTCCGATAGCCTTGTCTAATCCTTCAGGGAACAACAGTGGTGTCTCCTCCTGCATGTGATGTACTATCTGTAGCCTTTGAAACACAAAGAATTTATCTCTAGTACCTTTCTGGATCAAATACTTCTTGAAATTCTAAAGCAACTAGAAATGGCTATTCCCACTGAAGACAACTCAGCATCTGCTGATCAAAGGAGCTAAACAAACATTTGCCCTCTAAAACCCAACAAGAAAATCTTTCCAGTAGCAAGGAAATACACTACATAATTGCCCCATGTTCCTTATCTCCCAGCAGCTTTAGATTTTACATTCAGAAATGTAATGGACACTATTTGAAACAGGACATTATTTCTGTCTTGATAATCATGTTATGTTTAGAGCTGTCATCAGAGATTATTGAAATTCTCCTGAAATGCAATGATGAGAGAGTAACTGGGTAGGTTATTTTTGTTAGTTATTTAAGACAATTTGGGGGCAGCTTCTCTGAGAATAAATATCTGCTCCTCCACAGGAGAACTGTCTCCTAC
This sequence comes from Petroica traversi, assembly GCA_025920805.1. Classification (NCBI taxonomy): domain Eukaryota; kingdom Metazoa; phylum Chordata; class Aves; order Passeriformes; family Petroicidae; genus Petroica; species Petroica traversi. The sequence goes on along the minus strand of JAHLSL010000024.1, from coordinate 7,587,208 downwards.
AGGTCTTCCAATAGTCTAACTGCAGTTTTGAAGACTGAAAAAGAATCTATCCACTGCCTTGAGTGGCTAAGCTCTGGGTTTCTATGGAATGATGGCTGATTAACAGGGTTGTTATTCTTACTGTGATGTGTATTGGTGACATGGTAAAAGGCTCTGTGATTAATGCCGTGTGAGTTCATGAACTGAAATCCTGTGAGATCCTCAGAGAATGCTGGCATTAATTTGTAAGCAGTGGAGGGAAATGAGTCCATCCTTAAGTGCTTCCTATGCTTTCCCTCATCTGCTTACTACCTCTACCAGCCACTATCACAGGCAGTTTGCTGGGATTGCTTTGCCAGCAAACCCTCCCACCAGTAACACAATTTGAACAGATAGCGATCAATAAATTCAGACCTCTAAAATTCACCTCTGAAAACCCACAGAATGAAACACAGCAAAACCACTTTTGGGTGACCACATTCAGACTAAAATTCTTGCCAGCATCACATATATTGATTGGTTTCATGCACCTAATCCAAAAAGCCCTGGCAGCAAAATCATTACCTGTGAGCAGGCATTGAGCAATGTGCCTCCCAGAGCAGCAGGCCCTCTACCTGCCCAGTGCTGCTCCCATTCAGACCAGGAATATTTTTTTCCAGTCTCTCCAGCAGAAGAAATTTAGATCCCCGTTTGTGTAGGTGGTTATTTTCATGAACCCATTCAATAATGACTTGGGAGAATTTGTCAGCATGATTGACAAATACAAAAGTGCTCAAAATGAGTGCCCTTCCCAGTGTTTCATGAGCCACATCAGGTATCTGAGAGTTATCAGTGGAAATCTGAAAAGCACATTTTAATTAAAATTAAACTTAAGTATAAACGGATTTTTAAACTTAGATCTCATTACAACCCAGTGCATCACTCCAGGTGAGGGACTGGAGCTGTTTAATGTTTCATCATGCAAATCCCTTTTCTTGCTGTGAGGTTTTTACTGCTATTAAACACAGTGAAAAATGGAGATGGCCCAGGCTGCTGCTCCTTTGAGCTTCACACTGGTTATTTCGGGGGGGTAGAAACATTTCATGCTAAGAAGCCCAGGGCATAAGCATCTGGATTATTTCAATTGATTTGAAAATCTCTGTGCCCTTTTCTCCCCACATTCCTTGCTTTTGGGAGTAGTACTGGGATGGAGGAGATCAGAGTTTTATCCTGGTTTCTGCCGCAGTGCCCCTGTGTGACCTTGCATATTGCCCACTCACATTATATGCTATAATCCAGAGAAATTCCCTGTTCCCTGTTCTCTTCATAAACACAAACCTTCAATCCCAGCCTGAAGGAAACCAACAACAGCCTTGATCAGAAGGAAAAAGTACAGCAAAGCACCTACAGACACCAGCACATGCAGCCCAGCATACTTTGCATTTCTCCTGCTTTCCCTGCCCTGGGCACCTTCAGCACCTGTTTCACTTCTTCCTCAGATGTCAGTGCAGCTTCAAAATGGCAATTTCTTCCTCTACTGAACTGCTGTCAATACTGAGGTACACACAGCCCTTCCAAGAAGGGGAGGGTGGCAGCATAATCACAATTCTCAAGGGTGCTTCCAGCTTGCATATGTTTTAGCAGTGCTCATAAATTCCAGGGTTTGACAAATTTTAGCACAGTTATCTGATTGTCAATTCATATTAGTCCCAAGTTAATAATCTGCTACTTTTTACAGTTTGCTGTCTAAAAACCCTCCATTGAAAAATGTTACCATCTTACCTCCAAATCTCACTAACATTTAAAGCAATTGAAAATTACAATCGAGTATCACAAAACCCATCTCAGCTTAGGGAAAGGCAGAGTGTTTTCCCCTACTCTCATGTCATTACTGAATTAGGTAGTTTCCAGAAAAGCAAAGAACTGGAAAGTTTTTGCACCTGGTTATGACCACTTTGCATGCTCTCAGCTCTGCTTCTTCAGCAGGAATTCAGCACCAGGAAATAAGAGACTCTAGCTGGTTTTCCTCTTTCCTTAAGCTCTATTCCCCATTGCTTTGCACTCAGCAAGAGCTTTGCTTTCTCACCCCATGGTCCAATTTCCTGAGTTCACACAGAGCTGTCTGAATAACAGCATCCCAAATTGCCTTTTTCTGGTTGTGTGGTCACACACAGTCCTCATAACAAGCAATTGAGCTTGTGGTTGCCCTGACAAGGGGAGAGAAGGAAGAAGCTGCATAACTCAGAGACATTGAGAAGTCCATTGAGAAGCTGGGCTTCCACCAGCAAAGTCTTCTTCATGATTATGGATCCTCCTGAGGACATGGAGAGACTCTTCTAAAAGACCCAAGGGCTTGGGAACTGCCCTGCCACCCTGACTGGTAAAGCTGCATTGCTGCAGACTTGGCTTGTCCCCACAGCAGCTGCAAATTTGCTTTTCATGCCCTTTGCCTGGAAATGTGGACACAGTCAGCCATGACTGAGTCAGCAGAGAGTGAAGGAGGCATGGAAGTACAGGGTCAGCATTGCCTCCTCTGCAGTGGGGTTATTCTCCACTGAAAAAGTGAGAATTTTGTCCCAGAGGATTTCTGCCAAAGTCATTGATTGCAAAGGTCAGCCCAGAGGCAATGCAGGATCATTTCTATACCTCCAGCCCTCCAAAATCTTTATGGATGCCTCACTGCATGGGCAGCAAACACAAAACCACCTGCTAACTCAACAAGTGCTGGACGTCTCCAGCCCCCAAATGCCAGAGGAACCCAGGGCTTAACTCTGACCTATCATGAAAGAAACTGGAGAAACCTCACTGTGCCTGCAGACTGAGCCCCACCACTATAGCAAGAAAATAAATCCCACTGAGTAACCCATTAATACCTCACATTTTGCACTTCCCAGCATTTTCCTTTTAACTGCAAAGCTAAATTACCATTAAAAAGAAAAAGGGACCAGTTATAACACCTTGGTTGCCAGGGAACCTTCAAACACAGAGGTTCCTTTCATCAGGCAGCAGCCTGGCTTGTCATCCTGGGTGCAGCAGGGCTGTTCTGTTGTGAGAAGCCTGGTATTTTACTGCATGCTGGAATAGCAAAAAGAATTTTTTACAAAATCATGTGTGTTGTTTTGGCACAACCTGATTTTTGGTAGCAGGGGAGGGCCACAGAAGTGGCTTCTGTGAGAAGTTGCTGGAAGCTTCCACCATGTCCAACAGTGCCAATCTCTGATGGCTCTGAAGATGGACATGGTGCTGGCCCAATTAGAGAGGTTGGTGATGCCTCTGTGATTACATATTTAAGAGGAAAATCAAAACAGCTCACGCACAGTTTTTTCCAGAGGTGACGAGGTGCCCCAGGAAGAGGGAGGGATTGGGGGGGTGAAGATGTTTTAAATGCTGATTTTTCTTCTCATTATCCTCCTCTAACTCTGTTAATAGTAAAGTTACCTTATACCTTTAAATTTCAACCTGTTTTGCCCTTAGAGTGTTGTCTCCCAGTCCTTATATCAACTCATGAGCCCTTCATTAGTTTTTTTCTCTCTCTCCTCTGCCCAGCTGTAGCAGGACAGGGTGAGCAAACAGCCCTCATGGGTGCCTGGAGTTTGGTCAGTGTCAAACCCTGACATCATGGGGGATCAACATCACAAATACTTGGTGCCGTCAGCATATTAATGGCACCTGTAAGTATTTCACTTCTCCATGGAGAGTTCCACAGCATCCAGAGTGGCTTTGCTAAGAGATTCCACTTCCCTGCAGTCCTGGAACCCAAGAGAGCCACTGAAAAACCCAAATGCACCAACACAGAAAGGAAGAAAGACAAGCAAGCTGTCCCACTTGGACCCTCATCCTCCTCACAGGCCTCTTTCAGCCTTCTCCTGAGCAAGCAATAGAGTTTGGACACAGCAGCCATTCTCAGCTGTTGATTCTCCCAAGAGCAGGAAAGAAGCCTGCAGCACTTCCTGCACTGAAGAAAATCAGTGAGGCAGAAACTTCTGCATAAACAGTGCCACCCTAGAGCCTCCCAAAACTGTTTCTGTAGGAACCATCATTCCTGGCCCTTGGAAGCACCAGAACAGATCTCAGCATTTGAAATTTCTTGTTCTCGTGTTGTTTCTTTCTGAAAATAGGATTTCCAAGTAGCTTAAGCTCCCAGCAACAGAATAGGAAGTTGAATTTATTCATATATATCTCTCTATATATATATACATATAATTGGTTCTGCAGAAACACGCAGAATGTCAAAATGACACAGTTGGGGTTAAATCATAATATATTGTTTTAAGCCATCTGCAGCCCTTTGCTGAGGCAGCAGGCACTGGCATCCACAAATACACAGTGGGTATCCCTGAAAGTAGTTGGAAATGCCCTGCACTCTGCTCCCTTATGGAAAGGTGACACAGCTCTGGCTCCCCAGCACATCCTCAGTTCCAGGACCAGCCCCAGCCCTGCAGACCAGCAGTATCACAACTTACAAACATCAAGTGAAAGGTCAAAGTCACCTGGGCAGGGAGCAGAGAGCCAGCCTGCTGCAGAGCCAGCGTCTGCCTGTTTTTCTACTTCTGCTCCAGACCCCAAGGGAGATGTGAGCTTTCTGACAGCACAGTCTGAGATGGATGTCAAGGAAAACCATGTCCTAATTATCTAGTGTCCCTAGCACAGTAACCAAAAAGAGAGACCCAAAAGGAGGAGACACTTCTAGGCTTTCCCCCCTGCTTTCTCTTCAGCTAGGCAGCTCTCACTGACTTCATCCAGCAATTGCATCTCATTTGTTTAATAATGATAGAGAATATTTGTGGGTGGTAACAACATACAATGCTTTGATGTCTATTTGATAACAAAAGTTAATTTATGCTCAAAGGGAGAAGGAAGCAATCAGCCAAAGGAGAGTTCTGGGAGCAAATACAGTTTGTGGTACCTTCCAATTTCCAGCTCCATGAGCATTAACTCCCAAGTGCCAGAGAAATCCCTGGTAAATCAGTGTCAGGGCAGTGGGAAGTGCAGTGATGCACACACAGCTGCACTAACGAAGCCCATGCCATTTCCAAGCTGTCAATGCCATGGCATTCACCGGGGAGAGATGATGCTCTGACAAAGCTGCTTCCTCATTGCAATGACCTAAAGAGGACAGCTTGGCTCACCAGAGAGTTGGCAATTAAGCTGCTTGGGCAAGGAGACTGCAGCTGCTCAGAGTTTTAAAGAATGATGTTTTAAAGAGAAGAAGCAAAAAATACCATTTGTCACTTCAGTTTCCAGAAGTTTGCCTGATGTTTCCTTTTGGGAAGGAGTTTATAATCTGAATGGATGCACAGGCCATGAAAACAAGACACCCATGGAAGCCCAGGTCCTTGCAGGAGCTCTTCTGCAGGCCAGGGTGGAGAAGCTCACAGACCTCAAGTGCCCTGTCCCCTCCACAGTCTGGCTGTGAGCAGCCCACCCAGCACATCCTCCTTCCCACTGCCTTTGGGACATGGACAATTTGTCACTCCTGATGTTTTATACGTCATGCCAGAAGGACATCACTGCACTACACACAAATACCTTCTTGACTCATAGAACCACAAAATGAACGAGGTGAGAAAGTGCCTCATGGCCCTTCAGTTTGTATCTTCCAGATGAGCCTTCCTCCTCTTCCCTCATGCCCCACACTTCAGGTAAGTAAAGATGGAAATTAGTTTCTGCTCCATCTCCTTATCTCCAGGCGGAACCATCCACATACATCCCACACTCCAAACCCTGCCAGCTCCTGACATGTTTCAATTTAAAAAAAGAAAAAGAAAAACCACCATCAGCAACAAAATTTACAACACCTAAGCAGCTCCCCCCACCAACAACCCCAAACCCAACCTTTTAGGAAAATACAAATTTTAAAAATCACATCTCTGACTTATATAATGAAAATTTCAACATTTAAATTATATTTCATGCTCTTGGCCTTTGCATTTATATGCTTGGCTTTAACTTAGGAAAAAACCCTCTAAGGATGAACAAGCCAAGGCAAAATTTTAACACTGTTAGTCTGACTCAGATTTCCAGCACTTAGAGAAATTGCAAATTTTGCCATGCTAATCCTGCTCATTCATATTAATGCATGAGAGATCAGTATTAGTCCGATCAAAATGCATACTCAGTGTTGTGGGCTTATTTATTTAAAATAGGGTTTATCATCAGAATGCAACACTGAGAGAGCATTAATACTGTGAAGGCAGCAAGGCTTGCTAAATTGCTTTGAGGACTTAGAACAACGTTAAACAGAATACCTCAGGAGTTAATCGAGTACTTTGTGGGAATTATAGACCAGGGAATTAGAAGTCATACTGGACACAAGGTACAAGTGATAATCTTTGAGTGATTTGGTACAGTAGAACTAATCCCAGAAGGGACAAAATTATGTCCACAATGCTCAGTGAGAGAGCACAAATGTCACAAGATCTGTCAGGATGAAACCTGAAGTTTCTTAATGTTAGTTTGTCTGAAGAAAGGGAACAAAGCCAGTTAGCTCATTATATGCTTCAAAGACTTTCGTAAAAGACGACTTACAAAAATTCATTTAAAGATACATATAAATTCATTTCTGCAAAGACAAAATATATTTTTTGAAAACTGATGCGAATATTTTGGCTCAGAGAACACGCAGGAGATAAGGGCAAACTGAATCTTTCTGTACACAATAAGTCATGTGAACAAAGCAGCCTGGCAGCCATGTGCAGAGGAAATGGATATTGTATTTGTGGTTACATGGTGCTCAAAAACTAATGTTAAGAAGCTAAGAGCAGTGAGAATAGCTTGATGGGTACTGCCATTTCACCGGTCCAGAAAGGATTTTAAAGCTTGCAAAGTTGATTACATTCTTTACATTTTGCTGCTAAAATGTCAGTTATTTCTGCTCCCACTGCTAGTGGAGAGATTCCTACATAAAGCCAAAGCTGGCTGCTTGGAAATGAGAACTGCAAAGTGCTGACTGCCAGGAAGGGCAGCCAAGACAGACACAGTTCAGAGGGGATTAGTGGGAATCACACAGTCTCCTTTCATGTCTGACATCTCAGCTGATTTAGCTGTAATTTTTGGAGCCATCCTGGAAGATATACATTTCTTAAATAAGGATGTTTCAGTATTTCTCATTAATAAACCTGGTCTTTTGAAGCTCTGAGGATCTCAGCTACCCTCTGAATGAAGCTTTGCACTCATTATTCCAGCTCGTTGCTGCAATGTTCTTGGGTAACGAAGCACAGCACATAATATGGCTGATCATTTAGCTCCAGAGGACACAAAGGCAGAAATTGCACTCCTGTTAAAAGATATTTTTATGAGCCATTCTAAAGAATGGGTTTTTTCCCCCCCAGAGTTTAATTTACTTTCCCTCAGGAATCTACACATGCTCCAAATCTAGACAATCACAATAACAAAAGCTACTGAATTCAGTGAGCCAAGGAGTTTAGGTTTTTTATTCTCCCTCCTCTGCAGGATAGGTGCTACTCTGTCCTCCACCTGGAGCTCATTTCAGCTGGGCTGCACAGGCAGTCACAGCAAGGCTTCCTCTCCTTGCCCCAGTGCAGAGGGATGTGGTCCCTGCCTAAATCAAGCTTGTGCTTCATTAAAGTCTGGTTACAGAGCCCTTCACAGGCCAAGCCAAGAAAGGTGCAATGAGGGTGCAAGCCAAGAGTTCCCTGGAGCAGCCCAAAGCAGGCAGGAGTCAGGCAGTCAGCACAAAGACCTCCAGTGCTTTCACTGGGCTACAATTTTATCCCCAGCTCTTTTAATTTGCAGAAGTCACCCCCTGTGAGGCACTGTGGGAGGGAGGGAGGGAAGGAGGAGAGCCTGGTTTTACCAGGAGCATGGTATGTGCAGAAGGGTGGATTTTGGGGCAGCTTCTGGAATGGCTCAAATTTCTCAAGGGCAATGCTGCCCCAAACCAGGGAGCAGGAGCAGCAGGGGGGTGAGTTGTCACATCCTACCTTACTTCTGGAGAAGCACTTGATATAGGTGAAAACTCTGTAAAAACAACAAAATGTTTCGCACAACAGCGTTCTACAACAGGGCAAAACCTTTGTCCTGCTTTCAGGACATCTCCTTTCATAACAGGTATTAGGGAGCTTCAAATCCACCTCTTGGGCTCCTGCCCAAATTGCAGAGCTGGGCACAGGTGCACAAATCCAGGCTGCCCCACGGTGGGGTTTAGCCACTGTCCAGGGACAGTGAATTCCACAGCAAACCCCACAAGAGGGATCACCATATGACCTCCCCTTCTGGCAACACAAAGTCTATTTGCTCAGGTGGGAGCAGGGGCAGATCCGCAGGCAGCTGCTCTGCATTGCTACAGCAAATCCCACAAGGCAAATCAGCTACAGGGCAGTGGTTCATTGGGAGGATGGGAGAGCTCCAGTGACCCAGGGAGCCTGCAAACACACACAGCCTCACCTGGGGTCCCCTACATCACCACACAGCACTCCCTGCCAGGACGCAGGAGGGGTAATGCCCAGGGAAAAGCTTGTTTAGGAAACATTTATTTATGTGCAATGCCTCTCTAAATACACAGCTCCTTGCTTTGACTCCATAGACATTCCCACGTTGCCTTATGCCTAGGAAATGCTGTCTCTATCACATTCACTCGGGTTTTTGAGTGCTGAGAATTGTAAGTCAGGTTACAGAAATCTCAGAGCAGCTTTCCACAGCACAGGAAAGCTGTTGTGTTGGGTTTTATTTAGCTGCAAGTGTTCAAAAGCAAATGCTATGATTTATAAATCCGGGGGAATGGGGGTAAGAAAGAGCTGTAAAAATATATATGACTACTATCCTACTGCTATTTAGCTCCAAGAGGAGCAGTGTAGTTGTCTGCATGCAGCCTAAGCAATTCATGCCAAATGACAGGGAAATGTTTGACCAAAACAACCCCTAAAAAACTGAAGAATGGTTTCACAGCCCACAGCCATTACCATCACTCAGAACAAAAGGATTGCTAACCCTGACATGTGTTCATAAACACAACCTTTGTGAAGCCTCTGGAGAAGAGACTGAAACAGCAGATCATTAGGAGACTAATTATGGCCAACTCACAGACATTTTTATGACCTAGTTAACATTTGATGGCCAATATTGCAATTGCAGCCTCCTGTGTCAGAGAGCCTCAGTGGTGCCCATCTTTGTGCACTGCTGAGCCCTTGCTGATCCTGTCCCTGCTGCCCTAAAACATAGCCCTGAGCCAAAGAGAGAAACTCTGGTGCTCTTCAGAGGTGGACTTTTTTTAGTATTTACAGAGCAGCAGACAGACACATACAGAAGAGCTCCAGGGATCATAATAAAGATCACAAAACTGCTGCACGTCCTATGAGTTCTCTCACTTCTTGTAGGAGTAGCAGGGCTTTTCGGAGTGGATTTTTTTCATTTATTCTATTTAATCTTGTTTGTTAGTTTTACGTGACTTAATGAATCCAAACAATCTTTACTGAACTGAAATGCCAAGACTCTCTTCTAACCAGAGGGCATTTAACTCTGTAGTAACACAAACAAAGGGGGTTTTAAGTCTGTAATTAGCACCAAATAAATTTTTGTGGTGATCCAGAGCAAAAAGGTTGTGATCCAAAACAAAACAAAAAAGCCCCTATAATTAAATACTAAACTACTGATGTAGAGTTGAATAATTAGGGAGAAAGAGAGAGAGAGCATTGAAGCTCCTGGCTTGGAAAGCAGCCTATGGCTGCAGGAACTTTCAGTGAAACTGGCACTCGCATAGGAAAATGTTCAAAATGTATCTGTACTCTTAATAGCATGGCAGCATATCACAGGAGCTGCTGCAGCTTTACCTTACCTTTAATGATCTCAGGTATAAAAGTAATCATGATGGACTAGTTAATTACAGCTTTCCTATTCAGTAATATTAAAGATCCTGCTCTGCTTTAATTTTAATGTCAAAAAGGGGAGGTAGAGAATGAAAAGAGACCCAGGTAAGGAGCATACAATTTTGCTAAATATAATCCATGGATTTACCAGCCCCCAGCTGGCACACAAAGAAGATATTTCATGCAAATGGGAAGCCCATTTCCTTCCAGCAGTCGATACCCAGCTCGTTCAGCAGGGCCATTACCTGCCTTTCCACATGCCACTGTGGGAATTTTGCATTTCATCTCCTCCCACACAGTGGCTGCAGTCCCCAGTCTGCTCCCTTTGGTGAAAAAGGGGCTTTTGCTCTGAGCTGTGCAGGCTCGTGTGTGCACTGTGCCTGCAGTTACAGACCTACCTGAGCACAAGTTCAGGAGACGTGGGAGATCAAGCAGAATCACTCCAGCAGATTTCAGTTCTGCCTACCCCATCATCACAGAGGAGTCTCAGGAAAAGCCTCACAGCGTTTCCCCCAAACACCAGCTCTGTATGAAGATATTTATGAGGGCAAGATAAGAGCAGCAGAGAGCACGGTTCAGCCCAAAGCAATGCAAAAATGTGCCTCCCTTTTGCTTTCAGAGTAGCCTTACTCATCTCTCTTTGTTTTATATTTCAGCTGAGCTAACCCAGCGCAGTTTTCAGATTGTGTCCACACTGGAAGCACTCAGGGCCCCATTATCTAGGGGTATGGGACATGCTGCCCTCAGCCCCCTAAGAGCTTACAAAAATATTCATGCAAAATGTTTTGTTTGCCTTTGCTTCATTTGGCTTTCACCCTCCAGGCTTATTTCAACGAGCTGAAGGCAGAAGGGAGCAGCCCTGAATTTCATCTCGCCTCAGTAGCAGAGATTGCTCAGTGCAGAGCTGCAAACACGGGGTGACCTTGATGCTGACAAAGCCCAGCCCCAGAGGGGCCCAGCCATGGCTGATCCCCTCAGTGCCTGTGGTGATCCCCAGTGCTCAGCCTGAAGCTCTGAGTTTCTCTGCTGACACAGAGCCTGGCTGAGAGGTGAGCCCTTGGTGCAATGGGGTGAAGGAGGCTTGTTCCAACAAGGAATAGGGATGGTCACAGTCTGTGCTGTCTCATGGGAGCATGCAGTGCTCTTTCTAGCTGAATGCAGATTCTTCATGGCTCAAAAACATTTAACTGTGTCATGAAATACCCTGGGAAAAACTCTGCATCCTATTTACACCTGCCACCATTAGCTGGAAATTATTTTCTGTAGGTGGGAACATCATATTCTGTCAAAAATATCAGCAATTTTGCTAAACTCTCACAAATGAGCATTTTGCTAAACTCTACAAAAAGGAAAATACTTTTGCTTTTTGAGTGGTGAAGATGCTCTGGTAAAGGCAGGAATGCTACTGGGTCACTGCTCAATGTCAAACCCCCTGCTGCTTATAAGGGACAATTAACTAATTGCTTCCTAACTAATTGGTAATAGTAATTAGTATTAGTAAGAACTAATACTTACTAATTGCATGCTAACTAATTGCTAACTTACATGCCTTATGGGCTTCTAATAAGAAATAAATAGCAATCATCTCTTCAGAACCTTTTTTGAAAGTCTGAGTTTTATCCTTAGCTTTAAACACTTTTAAATCTAGCACAGCTTACAACAAGAGCCTTCAGAAAGGGGAACACAGTCCGTGGGTGGCTGTGCCTTTCAATGGAGAAGGCAAGTTCTAAACAGCAGAAAAACATAGAGCATTCAGGAGCATCTTAAAATAGAGGGACTAGGACACCCTGGATGGCAAATCAGGTACAGACGAAACAAGACAGCCTTCTGCAGACAATATGCCTTGTGCCTCCCACTCTCACCTCATCAAAAGTGCAATAAAATTAATGTTTTGCAAAATCATCTTTGCAATAAAGCCTCTAGAACAGGGTCTTCTCTCCATTGACCTTGGTGGTTGCTGTCAGGCAGGATGGGCAGCAGCAGAAGAAGGGAAAGAAGAGAGAAGCATCACATCTCACTTTGCTCCAAGCTGAAACATCCCGCTTTAGAGGAGTTAATAGATGTTGCTCATTTTGGGAACACATCCTACTCACCGGCCTCCTGGCCATTTTGGAGTTGGCCAGCCCCTCTCCCTGGCTCTCAGAAACATCTGTGTATTTCTGATTTTGTTCCAATGTAGGACAGAAGTGGCCCTGGCTGTGCCCATAAAGCAGAATCAGACAGCTCCATCCACAGCTCCACTCAAGCTTCCCTGCACCATGAGGAAAGAGATGGCACAGAGAAACTATAACCAACTCCTAGGCAGTCTCCCCCATGTGGGCTTTGCAGAGCAGATTGAAAGAAAAACGTAGTGTAGCAAGATTTTTGTAAATTTTGCAGAACACCCAGTGACCTTTAGCAGCACAAGGCTGGGAACAGACTGGCAGGGGGTGTATGAAGCGAGCACATTCACTTGGCTTCACGTGCTGTCTATGCAACAGTGATTTTTAACAATTCAAAGCTGCCCACTCTCCTGTCATATGAAAGTTCAGCTGTTTTCCCCATTTCAGGATGAATCACAGGGTGATGGATTTGCCTAGCAGCTAAGGACACAATCCAGCACTGGGCAGGTTGGCTCTAAGCTCTGCCCTAAACCCCACCAGCTTTATTAAGACCCTCTGAACTGAGTCAGGATACAGGGCTGGTATTCTTGTGCTGGCTCCCACAAAGCAGACTTATTTCCATTTGAAATTCTCCAGCCGTGCATTCAAGAAAGATTAACCTATGTTTACTAGGTAGAGGAGATGAGACAGACAAATGGATGTCTCTGTCTGATGCCAAGAGATCTCAGGTGGCCTGTACCAAGAGAGGCTGCAAATCCACAGCCAGACAAAATGTCATCTGTATTACTCAGCCTCTGACAATGGGAGGATTTAGCATGTAAATTTGCTATAGTCAGAGTAAAGGGTTTCCTGATCGATCCAATTTCACACAGAGAAAAGAATTAAAAAGTGGTAAATTCCCAGTCTGGGCCATTCCCAGAAGCAGCAGAAGAGAAGGAATATGTCAGAGCACACTGGTGATCTGGTACTGAAACTGCTCTGTGGTTTTGGGTACAGAAGTTCGTTGTAATCATGCAGGGTCTTGGATTTTGCACAGCCAGGACAAGACTTACAGTGGTGGAATCCCTGCTGGCAAATCAGCCGAAACCCAATTGAACCAGAGTATCAGGAATCACAGTATCAGGAATCAGGATACTCACTGCCAACGTCCTTCTACTTCCTATAAAGGAACTGAACTAGTTTCTCTTAGCTGCATCTGCCTTTCTCTTGCAAATCCAACATGAACTCTCCTGTAATTTCCTCATAAAATTGTTCAATCAAGATTTTCATACAGCTGGCTTGAATGCATCCTTCCTATCACATTAATATATGCAAACGGATGGCATTATTGATGCAAGCAAGGGGACAAAAGGTCACTGAAGCAAGTTTAATTAAAGAGAAAGTCTGAACTTGAGCAAGACTTAGCTAAACTGAGACATATTGATTAGCTGAGCTAACGGTTTTAATTATTACAAGACAACCACAAGTTTGCTTTGATATTGAACAGAGACAATCCCTCAGATCACACTGTCACATCTCTCTGACATTCCAATCACTTGGGAGATTGCTTAGGCTAAAACAACAGAAAATAACTGCAAGTGAGAAGAGGTCTCAGCCCAGTGTGGGCAGAGCTCCTGTTCTTGATGAAAACAGATTCTCCTGCAGAGCATCATTCTGTGGGGTAAATAAGTCATAGCCATCTGTGTGAAAACTGGCCCCTTGGAGCAAGACAGGAATGGCAGAGTGGCTTAATTCCTGCAGCTATACAGCTAACACATATTAAAAGAGAAGTTTTTAAAAATGACATCTTCAAGCATCACCATGGAGTTTGAAATCAGTTTAAAAATTGAAGACCAAAGGTGGGATATTCAGTCAGCCTAGACATGTAAATGGTGCAGAGAAGGGAAACAAAATACAGTAGGATTTTGTTTTCTCTTTTAACCTCTATATAAACCAGGGTTTTGGCAGTCAGCAGCATGATTCCTGAACAGAGAATGCATCCACAAGGTTCCTTCTGCCATTATCAGCTTCTCAAGAGAAGGCTATTTCTCCCATCACTTGCACCATGAGACAACCCTGAGTGCAAGCAAATATTTTTGGGTAAAGTTTTAAAATATGTCTTATCCCAGAAGAACAGGTCACTTGCACCAAAGCTCACAGAAATGTTCTTTACTTAATCTCCCTCCTTTTCAAAGCACTCTTTCCCCCCAAATGAAGAGACATTGCCTGCACATGTCCATCACATGTGACACTGCAGATATGCAGTGATAAAGGAGCACCAAGGGGAATGGGAGCAACAGGATCTTGGGAATCATCTGAGAGGATGTATGCAGCTGAGAGTTAATGCTGGTGAGAGAAGAGGCAGAGAAATGAGTCCAACCTCTGCACCACAGATGCAATTTAATAAAAAAGAAACTGCTTCCATAAATTGTTTCAATATCCTGAACAATCTGATAAACAATGAGACTCAGAGCATAAATACAAAGCACCTAGAGAATGGGTGAGACTTTTAATCATGGCAAACTCCACTACAAGAGCAAAAAATTTCAGGGCAAATGCTGCCTAAGCAGAACAGGAGAGATAGCATCAGATGTGAAGAGCTAATTGAAATTATCCCAGTGTAGCTAAAATAATTAAATCGAAGCTTAGTTCTAATAGGAGCTAATTCTCCTCCAGGGAGGCTGCTCTCCCGTGCCAGCTGGGCAGTGACCCCTTTGACCCTGCCAGCCCCCACTGCTACACAAACCCACCCATCTCACCGCACCCTCTGCCCTGCCACCGACAGCGCTGCCTTTCCAAGCTCCAGCCCCCTGCTTGCCTCTGGAACCTGAGGGCTCTGGAGTTCAAGTCAGAAGCCCCTGCACCACACAGAGCTGGAGAGAAGGGGGTCCAGCAGCAGAGGCTGGTCCCATCACCCGAGTGGATGCTAGAAGGCAGCAAAGACCATGCTTTTGGGGCTGGGGAGTTCAACTACTGCCTCAAGAAAAGGTCCTCCTGCCTAGAGCAAGGGTGCTTCAAGTTCAACCTGAAAGCAAATGGTATGGAGCCAACCCGCAGGACCTCTGTTAACTGGTGATTCATACACAGAAAATAACACTGCAAAAGGCTGGACCTCTCCACCTCCCGAGGGAAGAGGCTCCTGTTATATCCCTGTCTTTTCAGCCTTGCTCCTCACTTGCCTTTTCACCCCCAGTCCCTGGCAATAACAAAGCCATCATTTCTCTCAACACCTGAGGCTCATATTAATTCCTTACAGCTCTTCCCTCAGTCCATCAGATCCTGCTTGTATTTTCCCACCAAATTACCAGAGCCAGAGGGAACAAAGGCACTTGGTGCTCATCTCCATTGAGTGGTTCCACCCTGCCCCATGGTCAGCTTTGGGTCTTGGCTGGCAGAAGCCCAGAATTTAATGTGCTGCAGGTTGCAGTGATGAGGAATGATTGCACTTCAATCAGCAGCCAGCCCTGTGGAGATCAGTAGCTTTGATTTTGCTTGATAGGAGAAAGAAAGGTTAGAAATACTCTAGCCTTGATGCCAGCTGGTCAGGAAAATTTTTTAAAGATGAAATAGAGCTAACATTGTGTTAGGAAGTAGACTTTTGTGGGTTTCCCCCACAGACTGAGCAGAAGGCTCAGTGATATTGTAAATAATATGCTGAAGGCACCTGAACTGGAGTTCTCAGTCATAACAGGAGGAAACCCAAATGATGCTCTGAGCTGGCACAGAGGACGAGGACTCCACCAGTCAAGGAGTTTTTGCAATGAGAAATTGCACTTTAAAGGACATCATTATAGTTATAAAGATGAGAGGCTGGATCCATTTTTAATTACATCCCTAAAAAACAGCTAAAAAAGTGCTTCCAGATGTTTAGTGAAACCAGAGATGAAGTGAGGGTACAATCATGGCCTCAGCATGAGAAGGGACAGCTGCTCTGCACAGGACAGCGAGGAAGCAGCCATGGATTCCCCGGGAATCCCAGCCCCATCTCCTCTGAAACCACCCGATGGCTGCTGCACACTTTCTGTGAAATGGTAATTCAAATGCAGGCTGAGTCCTTGTTGGCTTCCCTTGGCTAAGTCAAGAGAGCTAAAACCCACTCACAAGTACTCTTAAAGTTCAGTCACTGCTGTTGGTACAGCAGAGCCAGGAATAAAACGTCTCAGAGTCAAGAATTCAAGGAGCCTGTCTCAAATCCCCCATGGTGTCAATCAGGCTGATCTCAAGCTCATCTTTTTAAATAAAAAAAAGTTAAATTAAAAAAAAAAAAGTTTACAATTAATCTGCCCTCTCTCTTCAAAACAGCATGTTTAGAAATAATAGTTATTTCCTGCATGTAACTTCAGCTTTTTATCTCCATAACTACAAGGCAGAGCTGAGCTTTCTGCAAGGCTGAACTTCCCCTGATTTCCAGGCTTACCCTGTGCCCAGGTTGTTCTGTTCTAGGAAAAGCTTATTGCTCTGCTAAAACCCAGGCACTAAGGGCATCCCAGTATAAAACATTACAACAGAATATTTCTGGTGTTCAGTTATTGAAGAGAAGTAGAACTTCAATATCAATGTTAGCTATATGGTTGCAGGAGAACAAACAACTGCTGAAATTAATGACATCCACACCATTCACTTCTAGATTTTGGGCCTTCCCCAAGTATAAGATCTTCCATTAAAAACTTTTAGTCACTTGAACTTGCATATTTTCATTTTCTATTTAATTTTTCTTATTGTTACTGTATCCTGAGTTTTTCTGAGTAGGGATTCTTTCCACCATACCATGCTCCATGTCAAATCCTGCTCTGAAAACATGATACATCAAATGTCATAGTACCACACAGGATATCTGTCTAATAGACTTTCGCTCTTTCATCTTCTTTCAAATCAAAACACAAAGTATTTCCAGGCACTTTAGAAAGCCAGCATGGTCTCTGCAGCACATCAAGATCAATCTACAATTTTAATGTAGTTTTGTCAGAAAATGTTAATGCACCTAATGGCAACATAATGAGGCAAGGCTTAACCCAGCTGCATGAAAATTAAAGCAAATGAATATTATTTCACAGGATCTAGTCCTTCAGCAAAGCAGTTACTTGCCTGTCTTCATGCCAAATTTGAAGCTATGGTTCTCTCTGATGTGAAATTCTACTTTCTGATAAAAACATCTACATCTGACACGAAGAATTTGAGCCAACTTGATTTGCTCTGATGAGCTGTGGTTTTCAGGAAGTTGCCATGTGGACCATCTATTAGAATCATCAGAAAATCCTGGGATGGAGTAAAGCACATAAAAGCCTCTCTGGACTGTGGTTTCAGGTGAAGAGTGCTGTCTTCAGCAATGACCCTGCATTTCATTCTTTGCCATTTTCAAAGGTGGGATAAATCCTTCCACACTGTGCTTGTGTTACTCCACAGCACCTCACTTCCATTCCCTTCCCTTTTATTTCTGCCTTTGTAAGTTTTGGAGCTTCTCAAGTTCTTGATATCCATACCCTGCAGCCTTCCACACTTTATCCCAGATGAGGTCCCCAAAAAGAAGGATGGGGATGGTCTTTGCTGTCTTTGCTCTCCAAGGGAGCTTGACTCTCTCCATGTCCAGCACACAGTGAACTGAAAAGCCCAAGTGATGCTCTATGCCAGACAAATGCTCTGAGACTCCTGGATCTGTTTGTTTTCCCACTGCTTCATTTAATTCATGAAAACTGCAGGACTTCACAACAGTCCTTTCAAGCACAATAATGCTGCAGCTACGAAGGCAAACACAAACAATAAGAGGGAATTTTGTGCACCAGAGAAAAGAAACAGCAATAACAAAGCAATGCCCTGTAAAAAGGACAAATTATAAGCAGCTGAAAAAGCAAGAAAGGAAGTAAAAAATGCTGGTGATGAAAGTGAGAGAGTGCAGCAGAGCAAACATTTGCCAGCTGGGGGATGCCACAGGGCAGGGAGGTCAGCACACAGGATCTGGCTAGTCTGTGCTCAGCAGGTTTCTGTCCTGGCTGTGAACAAACCTGTTCTTGCCAGAGCAGTAAAACTGGCCCAAGAAGCCACCCCTGATGATGTGTCTGCCCAGGCCCCTCAAGGAGGCCACATGCACTTCTGCTCTATCTACCACAGCAAGTCTGCAAAGGGACCAGAGCCCTCCAGTGCCTCCAGCCATCACTTCAGACAGACTTCCTTGGCACTCCAACCAACCATGAGAATGTCATTTATAAATAACCCATCAATTATCCATTTTCTAAAATAGCAGAGTCAGTTAGACACCTCCTGGGCTGTCTGGGTCAGTGAAATATTTCCAAAGGGCAGTTCTTCACATCTTCCATATTTGTGCCTGTGGGAGTAGTAGCCTCATACTAGAACTGTTTTTATTCTCATTTGTTTACTTTTCATATTTAATTTCAAATTCAGAACAAATTTAGCCTAAGTCCTGATGTGCAATAAATGCATTTTTTCTGCTGATAAATTGTTAGTTATCTTACATTCCATGCTGTCTGGTAAACCAGAGAGAGAGCAACTTGCTGTTCCCCATCCTGAACCCAAGACCATTTTCTTAATAGTTCTGCACCCAGGTGTGTTCAGAAAGGGACAGAGACAGTGTCATTGTTTACCAGTCTGGGAGAATGCCCTTGATCCAGGTCTGCTACCAGGTGCTGCATGTGCTGCTCTTTGGAAAAATCTGATATAATGAATGTAAGGCAGAGTCTCCCACATGAGCTGCAGTGCCACCAGCCAGTCCCACCTGCCACCTCACTCTGAGCATTGCTCACACAGAGGCACCAGGTACCAGTAAGATGGACAGTTGGTTTTTTTCTTATGGAAGACTGGCAATAAATTGACTTGGACATGAACTTTCAGCTGGATTAACTCTTAGCAATTTCACGTTTCTAAGATCATTCTATTCCTTGCAAAAGCTACAAGCAGCCTAAAAATTCACCTCCTGGTGTCCCTGCTGACTTCCTTGCTTAGGCAGCTCTCTGGAGCTGGGTTGAACTTCTGTGCTGCTCATTCTTGATTCCTTTTGTTCTTCATTTGGAACCTGTTGTTCTTTGAAATTTCTTAGTTTAAAAACAACAAAAAGCTGAACTTGTGCAAGACTGGGAAAACTTTCATCTGTTCAAGTCAAAACAAAAATTCTTAGGTTTGTCTTTTAGGAGCTGATGAGAGAATTCCACACTTTCTCATAGCCTTAAAACTGAGATTTAAAATCTGGAATGTGCTGCCTCTAAAATGGTTGCATTATTAACTTCTGCACTAAGCCTATTTGCTAAACTACAGCTTATTTCCAACAACAGACATCTTTTATTAAGGAACCCAACTTGGATAATCAAGAACCACCCACTGTGAAATGAATGGAGTGTGTTCTCCAAAGACACAATTACTTTCTCTACCAGTGCTGTGCCTCAACAAAATGGTAATACATCCCTGACTTGGCAAATATGGCTCTGGAAAAGAAATATTATCTTTTATTTATTTATTGCAGACAGATGAAATTGTTTGTTAAATTAAAGCAAAGTGTTATGGAGTATTAAATACTGAACAAACAGACCTAATGGACCAACACTAAAAGCAGAGTCCTCCTTCCAAACTGTCAGCACCAGCTGCAAACTTTGTTTCATTCAGAAGAAACTGAGTTGGCAAAAATATGAAAAAAGCTACATTCTTCCCTCTTTCCAAATAACATTTAACTCTTATAAGTTAGAAGCACATTAACTGTTTGGTGACAGCATATCTTCCTCACCATTGATGAGAAAAAAATAGCCTGGTTTACTCTCATTTCTTTATGAAGCATTTGAATTCTGGCAGACAGATCTGCAGGAAGAATTTGATCTTTTATATAGAATTCATCACTGTAGTGTTGGCCAGGTTAGGTGGCCCTGAGGAGAGCGCAGCTGGGCACAGGTAAACACTTCCCAAGGTTTCTTCCAGGCTTGGAAACACCTTCACACAACACATTGATAATGAGTGCTTCCAGCCACCCCTCCAGGCCAGGATGTCCTATCCTGGGGATCAATCTCTTGGCACCAGCTGAGAGACTTTGGTGCAAGAATTTGATGAGAAGACTTCACTGCAAGGCAGCAAACACTGTATGAGCTCGAAAAACTCATCTTTATGCATGGGGAGAGATTTGAGGAGATGCCCAGGTGCTCCTGCAGTTGCTAGGGGGATGAATATCTGGAGCAGTCAGTTGTGTGAAATGGTGTGAAAAAAAATCAGGAAAAGTAACTTTTTTTCCTTTGGCCTGGAAAGAAATGGATGCACTTATCTGCACTCCACTGCCCAGGAAGGTTGATTCTGGGTGCAATTTGCACAAGGTAGCAATATCAAAGATCTGCACATTTGTCAGCTCTAAACACATATAGGAATCCCAGTAGGGCCTAATTTCACTCTATTTGGCACAAGTTTACATCTGCCAAGCTTTGCTCGCAGAACAGCAGAAACAGGGATGAATTTTTTAGAGGCTGTATGATGTAGATATTTCAAACCAGGTACTCAAAAACTCCCAAATAAAATATTTTATTTGTCATCTATAAAAGCTATTTTACAGCTGACACTTATTTCCACTCCCTGTGAGCTTTCCCCACCTTCTGTGCCAGCAGGGCACTCTCTGGCAGCAGATCTTTGCCAGTGCTGGGAGCTGTGCTGTGGCAACACAAGCCCTGAGCTTTGTAGCAGGCTGGGAGATCTGCATTTGGACTCACACACAAAGAAGTATTTTTGAAAAGGTGGTTGACTGAAACTTTCTTTTCTTCTTTTGTAAGCACGTGATAGTCTTACAAAGAATAGTCAAACCCCATAAAATTTACTTTGTGTATCTAAGTGATGCACTGGGACAGAGCACTCTCTGTTAACAACGCAGGGATGGGATCCAGAGAACACTGACATCAGCCAGTATTCTCAGCCAGGAAACAAATGATCCTGGATGATACTGTCCCCAGCTTACATGGTTTAGTCTTTTCTCTGCTTCCATGAAGGTTATGGATGGAGCTATACCTTTTTTGGTTAGGTTTTTTTTGGGGTGTTTTTTTTTTTTTTTTGTGTATGTGACTGGATGTGACGGAGTTCTACTTTTTAGTCATGGAACCACTGCATTTTGAAAGGCAGATTTTTGCTCTATTTTTGCCTCTCATAAAACATTATTATGTTGTTTGTAGGAATTATGGTTTTTATCTTCCTGTCAACAAAATACGCATGCAAATAGACTTAGATTATTTATAGAGCAACATCAAATTAAACTGCTGGTTATCACCATCCTGCATAGTATCTGTTTAAACACTCCACTTGCAGCAAGCTTTGCTAATCAAAGGAGAAAACAAAAACACAGTGTCACTAATTTTATGCATGCCATAGAGTGCTGTTCCACTCTGAGCAGTGCAGAGCAGGAGAGGGATGCTGTTTTTACCAATATGTGCTCTTCAGCTTCTACACAGCTCTTTGGAGAGTCCTGTATAGGCCAAATTTCAGAATATAGGGCGCAGACATATTTGAAATATTATGTAAACTTTCAGGCTCATTCTCTTGCTCCTGCCATGAGGTACAGAAGACTTGTATGGAGTCTTCAAGCTGCAGGAGCAGGGCCTATACAGACCTATCCTTTCTGCAAGCTTTATCCAGATTTAGGATGGGAGGTCCAGAACAGCTGGGATTTTTCAGTCACACCACGGAGCATTTTAAACACCCATTAACCATGTGGGGCATGGAGGGTAGATGGGCAAAGGTTATTTGCCAGGCTCTGGGACAGCCACCTCCTGGCCCATCAAGCCAGACAAGGAGCAGAAACAGCTCTGTGTGGCTAGGACATCCTGGAAGGTGGTAATCTCTTCACACCCCTTATCTCTTGTTACCTACACCACCTCTCCCACCCAGCCAGTGTCCTTGCTCAGCACTTGATTTGGCAGAGCAGGGCGTCTTGCAGCACCTCAGCTGCCCTCCAGAGCCTGGTATTAAGCTGCTTTTCCAAGCCTCACATTTTGGGCTGCTCTTCCTGGCTCAGCCTCACCTGCTCACATTAACTGAAAGCTGTTAAAATCACCAAGTGCTTCAGAAATAGCTTTTGTCAGTAATAAAACTGCATTCTGGCTGCCTTCCCTCTGACCAGAGCTACAGTGCAAGCTGCAAGGAGCCTCAACCTGACACGATGAAATGGCTTTCACCTCTATTCCAGTCCAAATTTTCCTCTGCAAACACAGCAGTCACTAAAAAACCACAACAGTGCAAAACAAAGACTGCACCCACTGCCTGAGCAGTTGAGAGCTGCATGTGTGGTGCACCAGGGACACAGACTGAGCAAGGAGAGGCTGCTCAGTTCTTGTAGGGCAGTCCTCATCACACTGGAGCATGTGAGAATTTGACAGGAAATAAATTGGGGCTTCAGTCAACCATTTAGAAGTGTTAGAAACTCCCCAGAGCAGGTCATTTAATTTGGTAAGAAAAGAAAAATAGAGGTGGATTATTTTTTTCCTTCCTCCCTGACTATTTTTTCCTCTTGAACTCACTCTGGTGGTGATGGAGTTGCTGATAAAATGGAGTAATTGTGGTGATTCCAGTCCTCACAGAAGGAGGAAATGACCTCTTTTTCGATGAGCTCCTGTTTTTCCTGAACAGTTTAAAGATACTGGGTCTAGAGTATTGCCATTTACTCATAAATGAAAGTGGCAAATTCTTCCCTGTTTTATCTTTTTATCTGTTTTTCATCACAACTACAGCTCCAATTGGTCTCGTTCCTGCACTCAAAACACTGCTCCAGCTGAAGGGCAGGTGATCCCCTGTGAAACAGATGCCTGTGGCCAGTGTGGATTAGGCAGGGCAGGCAGGTAAGGAGGAGCAGAGCCCTCCTGTTCTCCTAAAGCCTTCTTCTGTCTTCCCTTCATGCATGTTCCTACTAGAAAGAGGAGGAAGAAACCACCCCTCATCAAAACTCTCATTGAAAGGGAAGAGCAACGAGAAACTGAATAATTTCTTTTTTCCATCAAAAGGGAAAAGACTGAGCAAAAGAAAAATAGAGGTGCTCAGTGGATCCTACACGAACTCAGTTTTGCACCAGCAAACACCTATTTAGAATGGGAATAAGACCTACCCTCAGAGCCTGCCTTCTGTTAGGGTAAGTTTGCTTTCTCAACATTTCCTGACAAGATTATGGATTCACTGAACTTTAAAAGGGATCAATCAGCACAGTCAGCAAAGGCAGGAGTGGTTCCGAGGGCATTTCCTGCCTGACAGCCTCCCCTGATACCCACCTAGGTGCACTGCTGCTTCTCACAATCCCCATGGACAGGTGAGAGTATGTCCAATAACCTGCCTGTTCCTTGGGTATGTAACAGATGCTCTGTCTCTAACAGCTACAAGATTTCCCATGTGGGTGTAAAATAAACCAAGGTCAAATTCCTCTATTTAAGACCAGAGGTACTGACTGGCAGACTAGATGTTAAACAGGCTGAAAAAAAGAGATTATAACACTAAACCCACAGCAGTGGGAAAATCTTTGAGTTCTGATGGTAGATTTTACATATCCTGCTGAAACTTGTGGGCACAATGTTGGCACAGGAAGGCTTCCTTAAATCAAATTATCTTATTTCTCTGAAGGCGTAAATCACCTGGTCTGTACCCGTGTGTTGTAATCATATGGGGTGGTTGTGATCTTGGAAAAATCCCTATATCCAAAGAGGTTCTGTGACATCTGAGCCAGAGGACCCAGCTCCTGCACCTGGATGTGGCCCAGGTGGCAACGCTGGCCTGAAAAACAAATCAGCCCCATCAGGGCTGGGGACTCTCTCTCCTCTTGTGCTGCTGCTTGAGCCTCACAGCAATGTGAGACCTGTGCTTGCTGGAAACCATGGCAACCAGAGATTTACTTAAAAAATAAAGAAGTGCTGGGTTTCTGGCAGAGATACAGCAGCTTCTGCAAGGTGTGAGCGTGCTGTCTTCCTGTGTCCCTGATCAAACGTGGGCCAGACCCAGCCTCTGCCCAGCTACAGAGTAATAACTCAGTATTGACAAGGCTGCAGGAAGAAGTGGTATCTGCTGGTATTCAAAGGTAAATAAACATCCATTTGGCTGGATCCTGAACTTCCCACTTAGAAAAGTGGAAGATAGAAAAAATATGGTCAAAGAGAGACTGGAAAGCCTGACTGAATAGAAATTCAGGCCCCACTTTCTCCTCCCTATTTGACAGCTTTCACCTTTTTACTGAACCATGATATTAATAAACAATGTATTGTGTGTTCTCACTTTCATGGACTTTTCACTGATATGTTGACGGGCAATTTCTCGTCCTTTAATATAAAGTCTGAGCACAGCACTGGGACTCTCCCTGGAGTTAGAGCTCACAGCTTGGAGTTCTCACTCATCACTGCTAAAGGCGTTAATAAAAGCTATTTTGCTCATGTGCATGAAGTTGAATCTGGGCTTAATGGCTTTTTATTTTTCTGCCACAAGAAGGAAAAAAAATTAAACAGTGTATTCTGAAAATACTTACGTCTTAAACAAACTGAATATAGAAGGCCAAAGGAGAATGTTTTTACTAAAATGCACTCAGGCCTCTGAGCAGAACTTGAGGCATGCAGAAATGCTATGAAGAAGTTTTCTTTGGAGAAGACTATTGTGGAACTTGCAAATTGTACTGAAACACTGAATGGCTGCGTTGTCAGAAGCACTTAAAACACAAAATGGAGCAGAAACAGGTTTCTTTGCTCTCTTTGTGGGTGGTAGGAAGCTTTTAGATCAATTGTTATGTAAATCTACATGTAGATTCCACCTAGGTTAAAAGCTATTCTCCAGTCACTTAAAATCAGAGTCTCTAAAGTGGTTATTGCACAAAACTTAATTTTCCATAGATGTCAAGATGTGTTTTTGCATTTTAAAATGTAGCAGGGGGTCCTATTCCCCTTTCACAAGATATCTGGGGCATAAATACATAGTTCATATACACCAGAGAATTGAGCTTACCTTGAGCTGGCAACCCCAGCCAGGTCACCAGAAAATCCCACCCAGAATAAGGGCATAGATGTCACCCATCTAAGAGCAAAGCTTTTGGCAGGGTGACTCGGGTAGACTGAGATGTGTCAGAGCAATGATCAGACTCGACCTCGGCACATTTTCCTGGTTTTGTGGCAAGGCACTAGTTCAGAGCAGTTCCCTGAACCAGAGGCCAGGAAGTGCTGGCTGCTATGGTGAAGCAGACTGCTGTGACTTCTCAAATTTGATGGCAGTCACTTAGCCTCTTCCTCTGTCAGCTCCCTCAGGACCCATGGATGCATCTCATCATGTCCCATGGACTTGTGCACCTTTAATTTTCCTCAGATGTTTTTGAACCTGTTCTTCTCCTACAGTGGGTAGTTCTTCCTTCTCCCACTCCCTCTCTTTGCCTTCTGTGCCTTGGGCAGTGTGGCTGGAGCACTTGCTCATAAGGCAAAAAGTCACTGAGTACCTCAGCCTTCTCCATATCCCATATACCACACAATCCTCCTCTTTTTTAAGGCACTTGGTCTAAAATGAAACATCAAGCACTTAATAGCTCAAAACTGCAGAGGTTTGCACTTCCTAGCAGGTGAGTTTACATGAATTTGAGTTTCCAGCTCCCTTGCTTCAGACCACAAACTATCACCTGCTCCTTCACCTCTCCAGAACAAAGCCAAAGTTTCTGTGAGACCAGTGCTGTAAAGCAGCTGCTGGGTTTATGGAACCAGATCAACACAGCTGATCTAAACACAGCGTTTTACATCAGGCAGATGGGTTTCCCTGTCAGCAACACACCTTCCCAGCCAGTACACAAGTGAGAGGGTAAAATATGTAAGGATGTTGCTAGTCAGGACACACAATGTGTGTGACAAACAACACACACAGTGCTGAGCCCTTCCCTGAGGGAGCTGGGTTTGCCTGGCTGCAAACACAACCATCCTGTGCTCAGTGAAACCTGAGAGAAGAACAGCAACACTCAGCAAACACCACAAGCTGGCAAGAACCAACACTTCCCCAACCACATAACGTGCAGGGGATCAAAGCTGGGGACCCAGGGACACGGATCACAGCCTGGGAGCTGCTGTATGGCACAGCACACACTGCAGAGAGCAGGGGATGGCGGGCAGGATAATGGAGGATAATAGCTGTGGAGTGAGAAATCATAATAGCTCAGCCTACGCAGAGGTTAGATTCCAGGAGAGCCATTATCTCAGCTCTGATGTCTGGGTGTCAGAGCTCCTATGCCTGTTTTATTGGTTAAGTACATGGCTTTATTGCTGTTCCTAGAAAAATGCCTGCATTCTGAGCAGCAAGGGAGCACATTAGCAGGGAAGCACTGAGCTTGCACCAGCTGCTGTGTGAGAGCATCCAGACCCCAACCCAGCCTCAGTGAGAAGACTGGTAAGTGCATAAGGAAGGCTGCATCAAATCTCAGATCCCTGGATAATGTGTAAAAGCAACTCAAAACACATTTCCTTCTTGCTGAAAACATTGTTAACAGGGAAGAGGGAGTCAGATGAAGAGGGGCAAAGCTGTCCCTTCTCTGTGCCACGCTTGGGCCATTTCCTCTATCTAACCTCCAGGTGTGTGAATATTTCTGCATTCTACAGAGGTGGGTGCAGGGGCAGGGATGAGCAGACTGGACTGGAAAATGAAATGTATCAGAAACTCCACAGCTGCAGCATGAACCCCGGGGCGTCCTGGCAGCCAGTGAAAAGCCTGGAGCAGTGGCAGAGGAGCTCCTGAACGCTGCCAGGAGAGGCTCCCTCAGAGGGGAAGGGGCTCAGGGCCCCGGACTTTCCCTGAGGCACCCGAGTAGATGGTGAGGGTCCTTTCCAGTGAGGTAGGGTGTTAATAAGGTCCCAGTTCAGTGGCCACACCCCCAGAGCTTCACTCGCAGTAGGAGAAGACAGCAGGAGATGGAACTCCATAGTGGTGGCAAATTCTCACAGCGACAGCAGCCTGTCACCCCTCCAATGCCGAGAGTGAGAGCCAGAGGAGCTGAGCCCAGCCCCTCACCACCCGGCCAAAATCTCACGGTATCTTTTCCCTTCCCAAGAGAATGCCCCTCAGCTACAACAGTAAAGCCAGCAACACTCCTCCCCCTTCTTGGTTATATCTTTTGTCTCTCTTAAGTGCTGGTCATTATTGTCTTTTAGCGAGAAATGGGAGAAAATTCCCTGAGAGAAAGAAACAAAAGGAAAAATCCTAACCCCCAGCACTGTGGGAATTGGTACATGGGATACCGAACCTCTTTGCCTATTTTTGCAGAGTTTCACTGTGCAGTCCTTGGCAGCCCCACAGCATCCCACTGGATAAGTATGTGCCCACACCACAGCAGTGGGTGCCCAGCAGTTCCCAGCTCACAGCATCCCCTGTGCCACCTGCACAAGGACTCTGAGAAGAAGAAAAAAAGAAATGAGTGGGACAGAACAACATACAATAGCTGTAATTTTGCTTTACATTAATGCTTGTTTGTCAAGTAAAATTGCCCTCTCCTGGGGTTTAGAGTACTGAAATACTGGGATATTTAACTGCCTGCCTTTCACAGTTTTCTTCTGCTTCTTACAACTTGGGACAATTCTGGAGATTGTTCCGTTCCCCCTGCAGTACCATTGCTTTAATGACATCTTTATAGCCCTCGTGGATGTCCTGAGTACAGATTATAGCCCTGCTGGTAGAAATTTGTTGCAGGACAATGTTTAGACTGATTTGCTTGCGGGGAACAAGGAGTTCAGTGCTAGGGAGTGCAATTCATAGAGCTCTGTGTGAGCTGTGTTTGCATTCACGCATTCTGCATAGAGAGAAAAATGAACCATTAGGAATAATTGTAAATCACCGTGCTATTTTGGTTCTCATTTCATTTAGAAAAAGTCACAGAACTGTACGTCATCTGTGAGATGTATACTACAGACCAGCATGAAAATCCCTCCACGTTCTGGTGCAGTTTCGCCAGCAGTTTCTGGTAACTCTGCTCATGCTGCAGAACATACATAAGCTGTAAGTGAGGCCAACACTTTCCTATGAAACCCTGTTCCAGACTGACCTTCTCCCTATGGTGAGCCCCCCCCATGCCCAGCAAACAGCAGTCCCTGCCCAAGTAGCTCAAGGGTGGGGTCCTTCACTGAGGAATGCTGCTGAATGAAGAGTCAGGTGCCAGATTTAAGTTTCCATGTAGAAAGCTCTTGAAGGCACAGAGAAGATGCAGAGCCAGCTCGACTAAAGCAGTGCTGAAAGTTGTGTCTAGATCCTTTGCAGAGCAGAGAAATTAAATGCTCAGGTCCTTTCAGAGCCCTTCAGGAGCTACTTACTCATTATATGACTGTCACAGAGATTTTGCAATACATCACACAGCACTAACGATCATCAAGCTACTTAACCGTGGAAAATTGCTTTAATGTTATCTCAATGCGTTAATGAATGATTCATTAATTAATTCAAATTATTGAACACTGGCCTTGCTTTCTGGCTAGGCTAGAATGACTTCATGCCAAATCCAAGCAGTATAGTGGTGTTTAAGCCAGCTCTGAAATCATGGTGGTGATGAGGATCCCAGTGCCAGTGGTGGCAGCAACCACCACTTAACTTGCTGCAATGATGCTGAGCAAGGGAGGAAGCAGGAGGCTGCTCCAAGCTGGAAAGATCTTTATGGTAAGAGGGAGCAGATTCGTTTACAGCTCCAAACCATCGTTGCATCTCACCCAGAGGCAACCTTTTGCCTTGAAGCTGTTTTGAACCAAACCTTGGCAGTCCCAGAAATAAAAGATTTGTAGGCATACCTGGTCATGTTACTTATGCAGGTGCTGCTGCCTTGAGCACAGAAAGCGGAGAACCAGCTTCTGATGCATAGCCATTGTCCTTTTTAATTTTCCAGGGCAATCAGTAAAGTCTGGAAAGTTTTTACATCCTTTCTTTCTGCAAAGAGTACTATATTATTGATTCCATGCTAAAACCAACAAAAGCAATCCATTTGGATTGTTTATGAAGAGGCTACTAATGCAGTAAATCAGGAATAAATTCACTGTAGTGTCAATCACTTAACTGGCCAGTAAGCCAGCGATACCCACCAGGCAGTGGTTAGAAACTCCAGGTGTTTTGAACATAGCAGCCATATAACTGCAAGCAACAGCTGAGGGGTCACTGCTAACACACAGGGGGGAGCTGGGTTGAAAGTTTCCATGTTGAAGACAAAGTTCAATGCCTGGAAGCTGAAGATGGGTATATTTAAACTTAAAACAAGCAGCAGTTTCTCATCTTCATGGGAGATGAGAAAGAACAGGGCAGTCCTTAAAATGAGGTCTTTCTAAATAGCAAGAAAAAATGGAAAAAATATTCTCAAGTGCAGGAACATACCAGTCTGGAAAAGACCTGCACACAGCAGATGGAATAAACCACGTGTCACTAGAAACACCCTAAGAAGGTCAAAACAAGAGAGAAAATGAATAAAGAAGGGACTGAGATCTCCTGAGCTCATACTACTTTTCTCTGGCATACTGGGATGCTCACGATGCAGAGCCTTCCATAAAAGCTTGATCTCACCACACTGGAGGAAGAAAGCTCAGTGCACCCAGCTATGCCCTGCAGCAGCCTGACTCCCTGGGGAAGCTAAGTCTCTGGAAATACTGAAACTTCAAAAAGTTGTGGATGATAACTTTAATCCACAGCCAGGAGGAATTGCAGCACTGATTTTAATGGAAGCAGAATTAGATCAACTCCAGCTACTAAGAAAAGCTTCCCCAATAATTGTTACTGTAATGCAAATCTCTGTGGCACCAACCACCAGTATATTGTTAACCACTGCCATAACAGAGTTCATTAAAACAGAAAAAATCCTGCAAAGGATGAAGAATCCTTTCCCCCAGTACAGAACAGTAAACAAGGAGAGAGTTGAAAGGACTCACCCTTGGTCTCTCTGAGCACCCCTGCAAACCAGCACATTCTCAGGTCCATCCCCTGCCTCAGAAAGGAGTCAGCCCCTCTCCTCAGGGCCAGGCTAGCAAAACACAAGGCACCTTATTAAAAAGGGAAGAATAACTCCTACCCAATTACACCTCCCATCCCCTTTTAAAGGCCTGGAGGATCAGATGTGACATTGAAACATTATAGATGGGAGGGGAAGTAAAGAAACTCACAACTGTAACGTTCTGAGGATCAGCCAATTATACATTCAAGAAGTCTGTGTTAATTAGAGGCTTTTCAAGAGAAGAGTCAAAGGACTTTGCAGACACAGATGGAAATAGATTTTAACAAGCAGTGATAAGTCCCAGTGCTGGAGAGGCATGTCCAGTTCATTCAGGGGAGACTCAAGCTGAGGCTATGTTACACCAGCAGCCACCCACCACTGAACAAGAGATTTTTTGGGGAGTATTATGATATTAAAATGAATAATCATGTAAGTACTGGTAAAGGATCTTTCCCTACATAATAGTCATAACTCTTTATAAGAGCCCAAAAGCACCTGGGTCATATGGTCACTCAGATGCATTACCAGTGGCTCAGGAAGGAGGAATTGATTTTTTCTTAATGACTATGTGTAATGTGACAGCTTTGTGCACTGTAGGCAGAGACCATGGGTGTTTAAGAGGATCTGATAATAGCTCACAACGGAAGCAGGTTTTCTTCCTAGGCAGAGGGGAGTGCAGAGCAGAGACTGGAACAAGTCACAATTAATTTTCTTGTTCTTTAGATATTGCTGCGGTCATCTCCTTTCCTGCTTAAGTCAGGGAAGCTCAAAACATGGATGTGGATTTGTAAACAAGCATCAAAATGGTTCTTTTAATTGTTACATGCACCTTTGAAAAAGGGCACATGTAAGTCCTTAAAGAATTAAAAAAAAAAAATCTCAGAGACTGAGCAAGCTCTTTTAGTATATCCCCAAATGAACACTAACTTTCAGGTAATTCTTGCAGTTTATTGCTCTAACTAAGAAAACCAGGTCATACAAAATGAAAGAGCCCGTATTACCTGTGAAGGAAAAGTGCCTTCTCAGCAGAGACTTGTTCACTCTGTACTTGCCCTAGACCATTATTCCACTCTCCCCAGATGTGCTTTGTGAGGAATACCACAGGGACCAGACATCACTTTTGGTGAGCTGTACTGCATGGGACTGTGATCAGAAACAGGAGCTGCAAGCCTGGAGCTGTGGCAGAGGTAACATCCCCCTCATCCTAAACTGGTGTGCAGCATGGAGAGAAGGGCACCTGAGGATAGTCAGATGGAAGAAACTGCTCAAAGACCACCAGCACAGAAGATGGAGTCCCAGAGCCCAACAATTGCTCACCTGCCAATATCCAAGCCCAACTTTGCCAGCAGCTTATTTATGCAGTGACACTTCAGCAATAAATGGACATGGGTTTGCACACAATAAACATCAGAGACCTGAGCAGGAGCTTCCAGACTCCCCTGGAGCACAAGTGTGACTGCTCCAATAATAAACCTTGGAAAGGCCAAGAGCCAGTGTGATGCTCGTGACACTGCACCAAGGCTGCTTGGCTACAGCATCTCCTGTAGCAGCTGGGGTAAGACTGGCTGCTTTTTGCCACACTGTGTCCCTTGGACTCCGTGCAGCACATCCAGCTCCACCAGCCAGCCTTACAGGTCTTGAGGGCTTACAGGTGACACCTGGGGGATCAGAGCATCAGTACTCACAGGCATGAACTGGGGGCCTGTCCTGAAGTTAAGTCACTTTCTGAAAATGTAATTTTCAATATTTCATTAGGATTTCTCCCATTGTTAAGCATCATCCCAGAGAGTTTGGTGACCCTAAATGAAGCCGTGAAGAGATGCGTTTGTTTTAGATATAATTGGACAGCTGTTTTATTATGAGTTAATGAACTATGATGATTAAAAAGAATTCAGTTTTAGCAAACCATGTATTAACAATTACTCGGGACTAAAATCACAGCTAAGCAAGTGCTAGGCAACTTTCATGGCAACAACTGGAAGAAGAAGATGAAAGGGAAAAACAGTGAGGTGCTACAGGACAAGAGAAGTCTCCAGGCCAGGCTCCCTGCATCAGGTATGGACTCCCTGGGCTGCTCCACAGGAACCACTCCACACCATCACCATCTCCACTGGCCCAAAGCCCCTTTTGGTCCAAATCAGTCATCAGGGTCTGCTCACATTCTTCCATCTTCCCAGATCCACTTCATGCTCATGCCAAAAACGAAACATATTTCAGACTGCTTTTCCCCCTGCTCTGGGTCACTTTGGCCTAGGTTGTTTGCCCTGGAGGCATTGCACAGAATGTGATGCTCCCTGATGTAGGGCCATGTCCTTCCTGTCTGTGAGGAGTCCTGACCACCAGCAGCATCATGAAAAGCTGATCCTGAGCTGGGGAGTCCTGCATTTGTCCTTCCCCCACTTTCCAGTTTAAAAGAGATTTTTGTACGTGAGCTGGACCTGGTGCCAAAGACCAGAAACCACAGAAAGCAGCTGGAGTTTCCATAGGGGGTTTCCAGTTTCCAGTTTTTAAGCAGTAGAATCTTTGCTCCGAGAGTTTCAGTGAAAAAGCTCTTAAAAGTTAAACGAAGAGAGGTCCTTATGCCACATGCGCAAATCACTTATCTCCTTCTTTAAAAAAAAATCTGTTCCAAATCATTGTGACTTCCCAACAGCTGCCTCCTGGTCTTTCTCCACTTCAGCCCTCCATTTGGCCTTCTTTTCTGTGTTCAGCCTCACCAGTGTCTGATCCTTCTTCACAGCCTGGAAATGATTTGGTGAAAATCACTGCATGCACACAGTTGCCACCACTAAATCTCCCCACATTTGCACCACTTCCTTTGACACCTCACTGTCCTTTTTGATATTTTGCAGTGATAGAAGTCAATCTGCTTCCTAGTTATACCACATTTTCAGCATTTGCAGCTCTGATTAGCAGGAGAATTAAACTGTAAATTGTTTACAGGTACTCTGGACTTGCACTGGAGACCCAGCAGAGGGGTGGGATGGGATGGGAGAAGGATCACAGCTCTTGGTGACTGTGGTAGAATCCAAGCCAGGTAGGCAGGACCACAGGAGCCTCATGGTTTCCAGATGACAGGCAGAACCAGGTTCTAGTGACTCAGCTACAGTACCGCTCTGTCACTTTTGGCCCAGCCTCTTGTTGAGACACCATCAGATAGAGCATTGCACTGCACAGGTTTATGGCAGAGTGGGTCAGAAGCAACAATGTTAATCAGCAAGCTGTGCTTCCCAATGCCAGTGTCTCCTCTGAAGAAGGGGTGTTATGGAGTCTGTGCATACATTGCTCATGTGTATGTATTCTCAAACCTATCTCAAACCAGTCACCCAGGTGCTTATTTCCAAAGAACATACCATATTAAAACCATATATTAATTGAGCCAGTTCCCCCAGAAACAATCCTTACTTCTTTGCCTGAGATGATCATGGTCACACAGCCCAGCACAGTCAGTGCAATCATGATGTAGCAAACCTTTATCCTGACGATGTTCCTTGCAGAGTCAAGGACCTCAGACCTGTGGAGGACAGAGCAGAGTTCCATTCTGCAGCAGCATGTGTGAAATGGGATTGTGGGGAGATGAGTAATGAATACTCGAGTCTTGTAGCAACTTCCTATCAGACGTGTGCAATGGGATTCAGCCTTCTCTTTCTGCAGTTGCTTAGAGGAGGACTGAAAAAATTAACCTGTGGGGAAAAGATTTAGGTGGGGTTTTGCTACTCCCAAAAGTCATCAGTAATAACAGGATTAAAAAATCCCGCTCTTCTGTATTCTTTTATTGCATGTGAGAGTGAAGCCTTGTGAAAGGACAGGGACAGAAAATGTTTGCACTGAAATAATGAAGGGCCAATTTTGGGTGCTGCAGGTCAGGACATGGGGTGCTGTGCAGCACCAGGAGACACTGGGGCTGTACCAGCAGGTCCAGGCAATGTCACCCTCAGCCCACCACAGCACAGCCTCTGCCAGGCAGAGCATCTGTCTGTGGTGGGAGGCTGACTGGATCAGAGCATACAACTGCAACTGCACCATTCAGGAGTTTTCTTCCCGAGAGCTGAACAACCTCATCCATCATTGGAAAATCTCCATCACCTTGCATAACTAACTCCTGGCATATAACCAACAATTCATGTTTGCAAGAAACTGTTTGCAATGAGCCATCCATGAAATTATATCCAGCCATGGATTTACTCACTCCTGCAAGGGGAAGGACAGCTGGATGTCACAAGTCAGAAGTATTAGGACTCCAAAACTGGGTGACAATCCTTTAACAAAATATCTCAACAAGAAGGTGAAACCACAGCCCATAAACGAGGAACTCATTGCACATGTCTGTCACCAAAGCTGTATGTAGTCCCAACTTATTACTAAAATTTTTGCAGCATTATTAATCACTAATCAATAAAACCTAGCAAAGCATGTAAAAACCCAGACTGAATAATGCCGTACCATGGTGGCTTCTGAGTTTCAAAGCCACTTGTCTTGCAAAAGACACTTCATCTTTGTCTGAAATTTATGATAACTAAAATAAGCGAATCCAGCGTACTTCACAGGGAATGACAAAAAGTTACAAGAGTTACAGTTATTTACAGTTATTTTTAGATACCAGCATGGGGGAGGCACTAAGCCCCACCACATGAGCACATTTCTGGGTGATGCAGACTGGGGCCTAAATCTGTGTGTTCACAGCCAAAAGAATCATTCTGACAGGTCCACTTACGATATGTGCCTGGGAATGTCCTCCTCCTTTTTAAAGCGTCCTGACCATACTAGCACCTTTTTATCAAAATTTGTAGGCCTTCTCTCATTCCTGAAAACTTCTTTACCTGTAAGAGATTTTGTAAAAAGCAATGAGCTAAGCTTCAAGAAGGGAAAAGAGCTGTTGTTACAAAAGGAAAAGGACTAAAAATTCTTTTCTATTCTGTGAGAGCCAAATGTGCTTTCTAACATCAAAAAGACTCAGCAGCTGGTGTGAGGTGCTTTGTTACATTTGCCACTTATTTAATTAGAGGTTTTTTCCCCTTTAATTTTGGTACGTTTTAAACTAAAAATCTCTTCTAAACTCCCTGATTAACAGGGCAAATGATGTGGGGCTGAAGTCCCCAAGCCCACAGTGTCCTCTCACCCTGTGAGAAGCTTGCTTTTAAATGGCCCAACTAGTGGGTTAAGCAAACTGCCAGCAGCACAAGTAGCTAAGTCCTCAATAGCTTCTCCTGAAATCACTGATGAAGAGATGATGTCTGCTAAAATGCAGCCTGGTGGGAAGCTGGCAGTCATTCTCATGCAAGCTGGGTACCACATTACTGCACTCTAATGATGATACATTACACCCCATCAGGCTACCTCGGTGATGCCATTTGCATGCTGTCACCCAGAGCACAAAGAGAAAAAGATTCTGGCTCCTCTTGATGGAAACAAGCCCAATAACAGGCAACTACAAGGGCAGTGGCAGAGAGACCCTGAAAAATAAGGTAAGCAGTGGCTAGCTCAAACCCTGGCTTTTGCAGTGCACACCTGTACAAGTGGTGCAAGGTAGCTGAGACTGCTCACCCAGTACCTACACCCATGTAGGTGCCCCCAAGAAGCCACACTACAGTGCCCTGTGCTTACAAATGTGGAACTTGGGTTGAGAAATGTCCAGTTGTGACCAGGATGTGCAGGAAGAGATGCACATGAAGATGTCCCCGGTCTCAGCATCCTGCACTCACTGCCTGTTGCTGGATTGCTGGTACTCAGCTGAAAGGAAATCACTGCTGCTACAGAACTGGGCATGGGGAGCATCTTTTCCTGCCCATGTTGAGATGGTGAAATTACAGTAAGTGCCTTGGCTCCAGACCTGCTCATGCATGCCAGGACTTGTAAATGGCTGAAAAATCCCAGTTGTAAATCTTGGCCCGGGTAAATTTAGTCTCCTTCTACTTCTCTCACAAAGTGCAGTGAGACCAGGAGAGCTACACCAGCATGTGCCAGAATCAAATCTGCAGCAAGCAGTACACTGGATTGCTAAAAGCACAGGCTCCTTCCCAAGGATGACAAGGGCAAAGCCCCTTGCTGGAGACCCCCAGCCATCCCAGAGGAGCACAGACAGGCCCATGCAGCCCAACATTGCAAGGGTGAGGGGTCTGCAAAGGTGCTGCCAAGTGGTGGTGCAGGTTAAGAAGAGAAACTGTATCCATAGCAGGAAGCCTGTCCATCTGGGAGTAGCCCATGCCTGCTCCCTGCTTTCTAATCCAGGGCACTGCCCAGCACAAGCACACACCTGGCAAGGAGCAGAGCAGGAAGCAGAGGGGAGTAAGTGCTCCACTTGCACCAGCCCTGCACATGGACACACTCTCCTCGGGAGACCTGGCAGCTGGGTAAGAGGAGGAACATTTATTTGTTTTAATTGACATAATCCCTGGGATGAAGTATCAGCTGGTATTTGCTACCATAGGAGGACGACTATATAACATAAAAAAAACTTTACCCTTGTGCCCTGTGCTGGTCAGAGCCATGGGTGTGCCCCCTGTCCCAGCAGCATTTGTAGCCCTAGGAGACAAAGCACCGCAGTAACTCAGCCATAGATGTCAATGAGGGTCATTTTCTCACCCTTTCCTGCAAATACCCTTTCCCTCCATGCTGCAGAACAAAAGAGTGACCAAAGGCTTTCTACCCACCTGGATCAGCCGTCTGCAAACCCATGTCCTGGGCGTTCTTTGCTTTGCTGCCAGCAGCTCTGGCGGGGCGCAGGACCAGCCGAGCCGCTCGCTGCCACAGCCCAGGGCTGTGCCCCAGCAGCCTCCCCAGCATCCTGCCCTGGACCACCTCTGCCCCACCAGCTTGGGCAGGAGCTGCTTCTAGGACTTATTAAAGTAAAAATAGCCCTTCTTGTTAGAAGGGAGTAGCATGCACTTCCACCCTGACTGAAAACAGGTTTTGCTTACATCATGATGACGAGTTAAACTTATCGCCTGTGTTTATCAAAATGACACACCTTGGGAGCTGGGCGGGCAGAAATTACTGCCATGGCAGCTCACGCCCAGCCCAGACTCTGCCCCAGGCTCTCCATCCCAAAGATCTGCTCAGAAGAACAGTGGTTATTTACATTATTTTCTCAGAAAGAACTAAAATAAGACAGTGTGCAGTACTTCCCCAAAGACAGGCTTAGTGAGTGCTAATTATCACAGCTGGTTAAGCTGTTACGGTTCTTAATTGTTCTCAGATACAAAATAATCTTGCAAATCAGTTGCTTTAAACAGATTTTCTGAAAAGGAGCAGTGTTTACTGCATTTTGGAATAAATGTGGTTTGGCAGCAGAAAATAAAGTTGATGTCCGTACCTATAAATGCAGTATGGGGAGTCCATCGCACATCCTGACTGCAAACTTTCCTAGCAAAGAAATACACTTCATATATGCTTCAGGTTTAAAACAGTAAATGAAGAAATTATAACAAAAACCTCAGCTGTAGTATTTGTCAGTCAGTAAAACAGTAATTGAAATGCAGCAGTACCTATAAAGTATTTGCCCTCCACAAAGTCTGGATGGTGCTGAATGTTTTCCATAACACCAGCTGTTCTAACCAGAGAAAGAACCACAACCAAGGCTATTTTATCACTTTGGCATTTCTCCTGCATTTTGCACGGAATTCTTCCTGATGGGTCAGGAAATAGAAATGCAAAATACTTGCCTCATTTGGAGCTGTGGGGTATTTGCTCTCCTTAGACATACAAGGCCCTAAAGCTGATTCACAGGTAGGGAAAAAAATTCCATTCAAAAGGGAAGAAGCAGTTGCTGAAAGGAAAATTTTCAGATCTATTTAGTAGAACCATCAAATGCAATATTGCAGATAATCAAAGTGTGTCTAAGAGCAAGGGGAGGGACTGCAAGAGAAGAGTACTGCAGGTGTTGGCAGGCATATTCTTAAGAGGCTGAAAGGATGAAAGATGTGAAGCAGATGCAGCTCTGGATCCTCAACTCCTGCCCCAAGAAAAAGCCCCATATTTAATAGACATTTTATATTTTTTGAGAACCTGGAGTTAACGATATTGAGGAAAGAAGAAAATCACAGCAGTGACAAGTATGGTTTTTCCTCTTTCATGAAAGCACCACGATGTATCCGGACATAGCACAATGTGTTCATCTTAATTCACTGGTAATTTGGTAAAGAAAATTAGATCCATTTCCAGATTAGAAACCCATACAAAAATAAATAGTGTTTTGAGCTTCCAGCTGCAAACAAGACCTGCAAACAAGCAGAAATCAGTGGATGTGATTATGTTGAAAAAAGCAGAAGGGAAAGCTGGTAAAGTCAGAGAGGATATTTGTGTCCTGCTCAGGATTTCCCTGTGGAGAAATGTGTCTGAGGAAAGATGCGTTTATAGCCTGAACTTTATGGCCAGCACGTCTGAGCATTCCCACAAGCCCATTTCTCACCTTGCAGAAGAGCTACTGAGTGAAAAAAGGGCATTGTAGATCTGGACATCCCTCAGTCCCCAAGCCAGGAGGGCAGGAGGGGCTGTGGGCAGTGGCTGGGATGTGCTGCCTTGGTGCTTGTGTCACACTTGGACCTGCCTGACCCCACAGGGGCTCCAGCAGTGCAGAGCATTAGAGATCTTCAGTTTAACAGGCACTCTTCAAAATTCTTATTGCAGAAGTCACTGTCTGTATGTCATGTCTGATTATGGATTTGAAGAGGAAAAAAAGAACACTTTTATATTATGTCTTAGTTTCTCAAAAGTGGAGAAAATCTTGAGCATTGCAGGCCTCTGGTGCTTATCCACCTAGGGGATGCCAATTGTTTCCTCTAGCATACACACTAGCTAACAGTTGTATAAATCATGTCTGCTGTGAGCAAAAAGGCACTTCAGGGTTTATTATGCCAGCATTTGGAAGTGCAAAGACACAGAGGTCCTCACAAAACCACAAAGGCAGTTACTTGTTACTGAATTTTATTTGTTTGTATGGCACCTTGAATGTTTAATAATGGGCTGAGTTTACTGCAGTGCATAAAAGCTGTAGACACTTCTACGTTAGGAATTGCAGCTTTCCCTTGTACACTGTGGGTCTCCTTCTGGCCCAGAGCAACTTGGATCGTTTTCTGAACAGCAGAGAGATGCAGAATGCTCTTGGATCCTGGTAGTTTTGTGTGCAGCCTGAAGAACTTTCTCCTCAGAGATATTTTGTGCCTATCCCAGTGCATGCACATGCCCTCTGCCCCGGTTACAACACATCCCCAGAAGACTCCAGTCACTCCCCACACCAAGCCATCACTTGATACCCCTCAGTGAGTCATTACCAAAGTGCAGCCAGTATTTCATAACCATTAAGATCCCAGGTAGAAAGAAACAACTTGCTCAGAGATACAGAATTAGCAAAACTGGGTCTAAAGCAACATCTTCTCTGCCTTCTACATTCTTCTGGCAGGAGGAGAACAGGATCCCAACTCCTGATCAAGCCCTGGACAATACAGAAAACACTGACTAGCTCTACAGACATTGCCCAGGCTTCCTCTGACCTCACTGCAAGGGGAGGGCACAGTTCTGGAGGGTTTTGAGTCACAAAGGACCAGAGTAGCTCAGACAGGGCAGGGGATGGTCTGCAGCTGTGGTGGTGCAGACTCATGACAATTCTGGTTTCTGTGTGAGGGTGATACATTAGCTGCACTTGTTGCACATTGGTGCCAACACAGAAGATTTAAAGTAAACAGAAAATCTCACAGGACTCCATCCTGGTTCTGCATCCTCTTCACACCCCTTCTGCCGCCTCAAACTCTGCTACTTCAGCTGCCTCTGCAGCAAGGACTAGCAGCCAGTCCCCAAGCATGCTCAAAAACCTTTGCAGAACTGGAACTGAGAGACCACAATATAAACTCAATTGATGTTTGTAAAATGCCATTGCTTGGCTTCTGGCTTCTGCTGCTTTCAACAACCATAGGAATGAAAGTGTTTATTCCTCCAGGAGCCCCAGGTTCTCACATATCTCTTTGCACTTCCTTGTTCATTTTCATAATAATGCATAACTAATCTTTTTACTCATACACAGAAAAGAATTCATGAGTATTCAAACAAAAAAAAAGTATTACTCTGCAAAGCTGTTTTCAGCGTCCTCAAAAACAAATGGCTTACTATCAGACTCTGGTTTGCATGCCATGAAAACTTCTTACATGAGAGCTGTGATGGGGAACAGAAGATAATCTTATCTTAAAATTCTTTGCCTTCCTCTATGTAATTAAATATGCAGCAGAGCTCTGTCTTGGTTCCTAGACAAGATAAACAGCAATCCTGGATAGGTTTGTGGCTTATGAAATTCTAAGTGAGTCAGGAAATGTCTTTCCACGCAACTGGATGTTCTCCAGGAGCACAATTTAACACAGCAAGAGCAACAAATTGCTTTGAAATGTCTCATTCACCTGCAGACTCCCAGCTCAAGAGCTGTCCCTCCTCTCCAGGGTTCCCAGGGAGCAGCACTCTCAGGGCTTCAGTTCTGTCCAGATGAGTCACCTCCTCCTCATATCAGGGAATAGTCTACCCTAAGGAAACTCAAATGCAAATCCCAAGAACTAAAGCTCCTCACCATGACCAGGTCGAATCAAAGGAATAGTTACAGCATCTTACAACAAAACTAAATTTGAGGATTTGTAGAGTTCTTTACAGAAGCACCTGCATGAGGCTTTAATCAACTCAGGACACTTGGATTCACATTTTTTATAATCTTGAGTGTTATCAATGTAACAAAATAATGAAGGAGTCCTTACCCTTTTTGTATGTGAAACTTCAGCTTTGCTTAAACAAAAAAATATTCCTCTATCCAGTCACTGAGAGATCCCGCATTTTCTGCCAATATTGTCCCTATTTCTCCAAATTTTATACTACCACTACCATTTTAAAAATCTTGCGTAGAAACCATAAATAAGATACTAAACCATAGTATTTGAATAAACAAACAAACAAAACCAAGCCCAAACTCCACTGTCTCTGGTAAATCTTGCCTAATTCATACCATATGAGCTTTTTGACATCAGTCTCTTAAGAGAGAAAGGTAAGACAAGAGGACCCGTAAGTCACACTTGCTGTGTTTCCTTGCAGCAGTTCTGTGGTTTTAGATAGGATGTAATAGAATATTTGTTGGACAGGAATGCAGTTAAGAATTGTCTTAACAGGAGACAAATTCAGGGAGCTTGTGAGTTGCAACTGGAGTCACTAATCTCTGCAAGCAGACACAGTAGAGGAACCTGGGATGGGACTGAAGTGTCCTGGGTACAAAGCGCAGGGTTTGAAACAGCTCATGTCAGAAGGACAAAGCTCATGGCAGCAAAACAAAAGTTTGTCATTGCTCTGGCAAAGCCCCAGTTTGACCTTTCCCAGGGTTTGTGATGATCAAAGAAAGGTGCTGGTCCAGCACAGAGCAACTTGGCATGAGCAGCATCTGCCTGTGGATAGGCTGAAACGTGGGGTAGCCCCAAGTACAGCTTCATCGTGGGGGAGCAGCCAAATGTGGGCAGCAAAGATCTCAGGACCCATGGAAAATCATCTAAAATATCTGGGGTGTTGTGATGCAATCACAGCTTTTATTACTAGGGAAAATAATGCATTAATGAACCTTGCACCAGGTCACCGATTTCTGGAATGATGCACTATTAGACTGTAGAGCAAAAATGTACAAAACCCCGAAGAAAATAAAACCATCAGAATCTTAACGGTTTATATTTTGACTCAGAGTTTGGAGAACCATTTAATTTAAATGTTTTCCACACCTGTTTCCCCAGCTGAGCCAGAAAAACGCATTGACAAGGACAGACTTGCTGTTCCCTTGTCACTTAATGATTTTCTTTCCTAAGAAAAATGGCATTGTCTTCAAAAACAGATGCATTTACAAAATTTTCAGTCCATTAGTCAATAGTTTAGGGAAAAAAAAAACCTTCATTTAAAAGAATTGAACCATTCTATGTGGAAATTTCTTTTCCCCACACCTGTTTTAATACAAGGATGACTTGAATTCTTTTCAGCTCCTGCAGAGAAGTCATATACCATCACTCAGGCCAATAAACTGGCTGATTTCACTAGGACCCCCTCCATTGTGGGGTTAAATTTCCCTTTCAGTGACAGGCTGAAAAGGTATGTAATCAATACAGGTGCAAAGGTATCTCAGGTAACACAGCGGGAGGCACTGCCCTGGGCGTAATTTGCACCAGCAATGAACAACACAGCAACCAAAGCACAGCCAAGTGCCTCCTCAAATATATGAACTGCTTCTTGACAATCCTCCTGAAGAGATCATAACATGCCCCTGGGTGAAGCACAGCCTTCATGTAGGATGAGATTTGCTTCCAGCAACTTTTATGTGTCCGAAGGGACCACAAGGAAACACATTTCCCAAGAGATGCATGGCCACCCAAGTGAGCATGGAGAGAGCAGAAGAGTGAAAATCTGTCACACAAGTCTCTGCATAGTGGCCCAGGGGGTTGATGAAGGAGGGCTGTCTTGTTGCCTTGGTAAAGCACTGGCTGAGTCTGCCTGCACACTCAGGGATGACTTCAATCGTGCTGGTGACTCCTCTGCTCCTTCCTTGTGCAGTGCCTGGCACAAGGGAGTCCCAGGTAGCTCCTGCTGCTCCCATGTAGTCTGGCAAAGCAATAATGAGGAGGGAAATGAGACACTTATCTTGAGGAAATGAATAATGACCAGGAGCTGCTTAAAAATAAATTCCATCCAGCATAAGCAGGACTTTACTTCTTCAAGAGTAACTCATAACTGTCCTACATTTTTGGGCTATGCACATCATGGAAACACATACACAGCCAATGGCAAAGACCTGTCCTACTGAAGGAGGGATTTACTGAAGAATAGAGTTTATCATAGATATATGAGATGTTTCCAGTCTGCTACCCACATTAGATGGGCACTTATCATTTCCTTAACCTTCAAAAAATGTCTCTTACAGGTACAAATACCATCCCTGGAGAACTGGGAGTTCCATAAACAAAGACAATTTGGAGAAGGAGGTAGCTAAAGTGGGGGTGGCATCACCAAGTTCACACGGAGGTCAGTGAGAAGACTGCCTAGGAAAACTGGAATATTCCCTTATGTTGTATGAATGGGACAAAGACCAAATGGTGCAGTCAAGTCTTTGGGCCTAAGGATAAGGATTTCTGACTGCATTTGGTGAACTCAGGATGACACCAAGCCGCCAAATGGATGCTGCCAGGAAAAAGCAGATACAGTTCTAAGATGTACAAGAAAAGTCTTTCCAGGAGAGAGAAAACAATTTTAGTATTCTCATATGAAACATCTGGAATGGCCTGCAGTGCTCTGCTTATTTGAGAGAGTTACTCAAGAAGAAAAGGAATGAAGGAAGAAATTAGAGGAATATGTCTTGGCTAACAAATTATAAATGGAGAGGCATCATGGTAGATGTCTCTCTGAGAAACTCAGTGCCTGAGAGGAAGGCAGTGAGGCTGAATCACAGCACTGATACCTGAACAGAAGGGAACCAGCTGCTCCTGATGGATGCCAAGGGCTGTACCTTTTCTGATGGGGCTCCTTGTACCTTCCAGCACTGGGGCAGGAGCTGTCTCCACCCTCCCATTAGCTGATGAAGCACAGACAGTAAAACCAACAGCCAGGCCACAAAGTTCTCCAGGCTCCTGCAGTGCTGGTTTAACTTCGGGCCACAGCTGCACAGTCATTCGTGTTTACAAAACAAGTTTCCAGAGAAGCAAAATTATACACCGAAGAAATAATAAGCAGCAATGTAATCAGATGTGAGAAGGAGATCATTTCATTACTTGAACCAGCCTTCATTATTCACCATTTCCTTGGCAAGAGCTGATAAATGCAGACTAATGAATCTTCGCCCTCGGACGAGCAGTTGGAGCTGCCGGCTCAGTGCTGCCACATGCGGAACAGGACCGGGGCATCCGACTGTCAGCTGAAAGCCCAAAAGGTAAAATATGAACTCATCCATTGCAGCACTGCAGTGAGAGGAAGGAGGGGTTTAGACCATGCCTGGCTTGGTCTTGCAGAGCCACTTTGGCTGTGGGAATGCTGTGGCTACTGTCTGGCTCAGAGGAACAAACTCTAAACATCCCAAGAACAACAGAGGATCTGTGTATGCTAGTGATATGTGTAAAGACCAGAGCAGATCTTTGGGAAAAGCCTTTCAGGACCAATAGTGTCAGTCCTGACAGATTTTTCCCCGTCCCAGCAGTTAAATATCCTCAGCCTGGTCATGATACAAGACAGCTACAGAGACACAGGCAGCAGCATCAACACACAAAAAGCAGGACCTTTGTCCACTTCTGTGTCACTGTAATTTCTTTAGCACATTTCCCTGTTGTCTACTGTAGTTATTCTTCCTTCTAAAAAGCAGGGAAACAGGAAACACACCATTAACTGTAGATATTTATTTTTAAAACCCACCCACCCCTGAAAAAAAATTCCAAAATACGAACAAACAAAAAGCAATGCTAAAGAAAATATCAGATAAGGGGAGCAAACCTTCTTAATATAAACAAGTTCTCAGAGTTGTGAAAACAATCTCTGCTTTTCCTATAATTTCTGCATGTGTCAGCGGCAACGTGGATCCCAAATTTTATATGAAGAACCAGAACATTTGGCAAGGCTCCTCTGGAAGGTGCTTAGACATTAACAGCCAACATAAGATGAAAACCTATTCAGAGAGGAACATACATGTCCTGACATTACGGGGAAATACTGCCCTCATCTGTCTTCCAGTGACAGGTTTTATTTTCCTGCCTAGTGTGCCTAAGCCATTCATCACTTCCAGGATGAAAAGGTGATTGTTGTTGCAACCAGTTCCAAAGTCTGTGCCTGGACTAG
Source organism: Petroica traversi (assembly GCA_025920805.1). Lineage (NCBI taxonomy): Eukaryota > Metazoa > Chordata > Aves > Passeriformes > Petroicidae > Petroica > Petroica traversi. The sequence goes on along the minus strand of JAHLSL010000024.1, from coordinate 7,542,629 downwards.
ACCCATTAAGCAATACTGCAGTTGGTAACTGGAATCAATGGGACCATGTTGCTGCAACAGAGTTTAAATGTGGAAACTTCTCTGTTCTCTATACTGAAGACAGTATCTAGGCCCAAAAGAAGGAAATAGTTTGTGTATTCTTTATAAAACTAAAACAAAACAAAGACAAAAATTCCTAATGCCAGGAGAACAGGAATACTGAGATTCAGCAAGAGCAATCCCTGCTCCTGCAGCCATTTGCACACTCATGCACCAGGCAGGGATTTGGGGCTCTGGATATCTGCAGTCCAGACAGTTACAGTAAGCACAGAGAACAAGGCTGGCAAAAATCTATCACACACACACACACACACACACACACACACACACACAGAGGAGGCACGTTTTAAGCAGAAGAAGCAGTGCACTCGGGGTTGCCCAGCCTCAGACCCTCCAGCCAAACCCAAGACCCCTCCAGTGACTCACCCTCACAGTAGTTTTTCCCAGGTCACCACCTCCAGAGTCGGGTTAATGTCTCAGCAATCAAAGTCTCTCACTACAGCCTTTCTGCCTGACACCTTAATTTGATCCGTCATTTCACAGCCCTGTAGCTCTATCTGAACAGGTGGAATATGGCAGATTCCTCTCATTATTTTAGTCTTTGTCAAAGAATCATTATTAATTCACAGTAATCTGCATATTCCTAGATTTCCCCCCAAGCATTCTCCTTTCTCCGATCAACAGCTGCATTTTACACCGCTCTGTTATTCCTTCCCACATTGCTGTCTGCCTTCCCAGTCTGTACTGGGCATATGATGTGGGTTTGCTTCCTTAGGGTCTTACCTGGAGTTTCTTCTTCTGCTTTTGAAACACTTGAACAACACTCAGCAAAGTAAAACTAAGGACCAGAGTTCCTGGTGGTCATTTGCTTGAGTTTAATCATTCTGGCCACAAGTCATTCTATCTGTCTTCATGCTGCTAGCATTTTACTAACATAGATGTGTGGCTACAGCCTGCCTTGCAGGCATCCAGTTGAGGTGGTAGTGGTGAACACGAGCTCTCTGCTTTCTTGAAAACTCCACAATTCATCTTTTAAAGGGAATTGCCTCTCTTCACCTTACTTTTATTAGCACTGGTGGAGAACAATTATCCCTCCTGCAGAGGAAGCTGGCACCATTGGTGCTTGCTGCTGGTTTCACCCTATGGAACTCAGGCTGCCCATAGCAGAGCCAGTCAAGGTTTCCACACTTTTAAAAATTATAGTAAGAAACTCTGCCCAGTTTCTCTGTTTTCCTGATTGCTTGAAGGAAAATTATGAAAGTCTGGAACTTGGGAGACTCTGCAATACAGGGAGATGTCCAGATGAAAATGTATCCAAACTCTGTTGAGTGTGAACCTGGTTGTGTCTGGCAGAGGACACACAAAAGAGAAAATTCAATGCATTTCTCTTGGCAACAATCTTCATTTTCTCATAAATGAGTTAAAGTTAGCAAATATGAATCTTATAGCCTGAAGCTTACTCTCCAGGACAGTTGTATGAGATTAAACCACAGGTCCAGAGCAAGCCAGCATCCTGTCCCTGACATCAACCTGGATTACACACCAGGGAAGAGCATACGACCCATAGAAGCATTACAGAGCCCTTTGCATAACATTCTCAAAGTCTCCTGAACCAGTTTCTTGGTTTTTGTTTTTGTTGGTTTTTTTCTCTCCAGTCCAGGGAGCCTGCAGGATGGCCCCGGTTGGTCCAAACCCTGGGAAAAGACCAAGCGAGGAAAAGAAGGGATATCAATATCCATCAGTTTTGCCTGCTGTGAAGAGGAAAACCAGCGCCAGAGGATCGCCAGGTTTCCCATCTGCTCTGCTTCGGGCTGTCGTGTGAACTCCTCTTACCCTTTCCTGAGACAAAGGCACCAGTTGCCATTTAGTTTTCTGGGCCATGCGGTCACCCATGTATTTTTCTTCCCCAGGCTTGCTTTTTTTTTTCCCTGCTGTGGGTCAGTGTGCGTGTAGATGGAGAGGAAGTTTCTGTGACTTCATATATAGCATTTATTCAATCATTTTCTGTGACTTGCAGGCACTCACCTCTAACCTCCCTCTTTTTTTTGTTAATAAACAGCTTCTTGCGAGAAATTTATCTCAAGCCTTCCTGAGACTGTTTCATTGAGGAAGAAAATCTTTTATAGTAGCTGTGACTGCTGTCAGTCAGCCTGGCTTTGAGCAAGCAGAGTCAGCCCAGGTAAAGCTGCCATTTCCCACTCCATTCTGGGAGGCTTTGGTAGGGCAGCATTATGAAAACAGCTCCTAGATGCCCATAAGGCATGTCCAGGGCAGCAGCAGCCTCAGGTGAGCCCTGTGTGCAGCAGCAGGGGCTCCTTGCAGGGCAGTAGATGGCTGGTATGAGCCTTCAGCATCTCCTTTGCAAGAAGAATTCTTTCTGAAGCTGGTCTGTCCAATCTCCTTCCACACCATCTCAGTGCTCTCACAGCTTTACAGCTCTGCCTCCCTCCTGCTCCCAGCCTCTCCAGGCCACTGACAGCACTCTTTTCTGGCTAAACCATGATCCTAAAGCAGCTGGAGTGCAGGGGAAGGGTCCTCTTCACCAGCCTTCAGTATAGGCTCCAATTCCACAGTCCTTTTTAAAAATTCCCATTTAATTACTTTCTGTACTTCCTGAGCCCACTCCAAACAGGACTATTGCACTTCACAGGACAAGACTTCCTGGAGGCTGAATCAAGCTCTCAAAGGCTTAGGTTCATAGAAGCATTTGTGGTCACCAACTCCACACACAAAATTAAAAGTTTCCAGGTCCAAACCCATTAAAAACAGAAAATCACATTTTATTTGCCAGTTCCAAAATAATTAAAAACAGGGGGGGGAAAAAATCACATTTTGTTTGCCATAAAGTGTTGATTTGTCACAAAAAAAACCAAAACAACAACAACAAACAAATAACCAAAGCAGTATAAAATATACACCAAAGTACACAGCTTGGGCAAGAAAGCCACTATCCACATTCCTTCATGTCCAGAAAAAGTGACAAAGCCCTGAGAGGATGTGACAGCTGAACACCCTGCTACTTTGTTCCCAAGGAACCATTTTCACAGTGAGAGAGATGTTCCTCAGCACACCAAATGTATTCATTCTCTCCATAGTCTTCCCCCACTCCCCTTATCAGGATTCACTTGTATTACAAGTGAAATCAGGTTCTCTTCACCCAGCCGTCTCCTGTCTATGTAGTTGCTCAAATCTGTGTTCCCAACTGCATTACAAACTTCATAACTTTTCATTAATCTCATTATTTCAGCAATTTTTCGAATAATAGCACTACAAGGTAGTTGTAACCTTCACTTTTAGTAAAGTTCTGCTTCTTTTGACCCTACCATAACACTGTTTGACTCTCTGAAAAAAATTCATTTTGAGTCTCCTTTGGAAGGGAAAACCCAAATGTGAGTGAAAGAAGCAGAAAACAACCTGATAGGTTAAGCACTGATGAGAGTAGAGGTTACTCTTTCATTCTGCAGAGCCTCATGACACAATATGGAAACATGAAATTTTTTAATTAAAGACAGATGAGCACGGGGCATGACAGAGAAGACAGCTCTTCAGGGATCCCAAGGGTAATAATGAGAAATAGAAAGCAGCCTGCTTTTCACCGTGTTTAAGCCTTATTTGCTGTAATGGCAATTTTTTGCCAATCAGTATTTATATGTTTAGACAACTCATGCACACACACACACACACACACACACACACAGAGCATACTCAGCATTAAATCCTGAACAGCCTCACAGTACACTGAGCAAGACTTAGAGAAGAATTACCCATGTTCCCTGAGCTCCAGTGCCAGGCAGCATCACATCCATTCCCCTCTGCTGATGCACACCCCTGGGGTGGCAGAGCACAGCAGAAGGCAGCAGCTGCACCTCAGGGCACACACACACACATACAGAGCACCTTTGGCCTCCAGCTGGGGAGCACCAGAATGTGTTTTTACTCTCCTCCACACCCGTATCTGCAGTCCAGCTGGATACCAGTTGGATGGGGTTAGGCACTCCCAGTCCAGCAGCTCGGGGAGCAACACCCTCCTAACCTACACATCTGGTGAGATCTCAGTGCCTAATTGATGTGTTCCTCCCCAAAGACTAAAGCACTAAAAATAAATAATATGACTCACTTTCATTTGGGAGCTGGATTTTAAAAGGCAGGGGGGTTGATTTGCCTTTTTTTTTTTTACTTTTTTTTTGCCTTGTCCCTTTCCAGTATCAGAAGACAAAACCCACATATGTGCTAGAAAACTGTCATCCAAAAAGGCATCTCATTGTTGCTTATATACAATGGCAGACACAGTGGGAATCTCATGCTCCTTTTCCCTCTGAGGATCCACAATGTGGCTGTATCTCTCTCCTCGGTGACATTCCAGGTAGGGGCCCCAGTTTGCTGCAGGCTGGCAGCAGCTGACAATACGCTGGAAAGCAAAACCAAGAGGCATTTAATGTCTTACTTTAGTTCAGGCTACTTTTAAAATTCAATACAATTATAGCTCTAGATATGCGCTGCAACTCAACAAATGGCAAACCACCAAAGTTTTCTAAAATAATTCCAAATGTCTTTGGGGTTGGTGGGTTCTAGACACTGAAGTCAAAGAACAGGGAAAGCTTTGACCAATACAATTGTTTGGGAAGGCTCGCCAAGAGCAGAATATCTCAGATCTGTCATTTGCTTTCTTCTATGAGGAATGGGAGGCAAAACTCCAGAAAATTATATGGGGATAGAAAGCAAAAGAAATTCTTCAGAGAATTTAAAGGAGCTGGAATAGCAACAGACCTGATGAAAAATTACTCTTGAATGGTGTGTGTGCACTCCCAGAGAGTTATACTTTATGTTATCAAAACATAGTAGGGTTTATGCACCTTCAATGCAACTACCAGAGATGATGTTCTGGTCTAAAAATCCTTTTCAAAAACATGTCAAAGTAGTAAATGTGTTGAGGAGAAAGTACAGGTGGCCCTGATAATACCAAAGAAATTATTATTTGAGGCTATGACAGTGGTTTTTTTCCCCTTACCTGAACAAGGGTGCCTTCAGCTTTAACTACTTTTACAATAGCAACAATGGGAATCCAGATGACACAGAAGATGATCATGCACCAGCCAACAGCAGTTCCCCAGGTTGGGTATAATACCGAGCCATAAGAGGGACGTGAAAATGTGGTCAAAGACCAGACCAAAATAGCCTAGAAAAAATGGCAAAAACAATAAGAGAGAAAGGTATGTTTCCAGCAACATTAATTTGCACTGCTTACCAATTGGTTTAATAAAAAGAACTGCTGTCTACAAGTTCTGCACAGTTCCATCTTGCTTTCTGAGTGTGAGAACAGTTGTGCAGGATTTGGTGTTCAGTCATCACCAAACAGCTAGACTGTAGGGCAGGACTGAAAAATGGCAGCGAGATGCCCCTTAACAGTAAGTATCTCTGTGTTTAAACACAACTTGATCTCTGGGGTCTCTTAAAATCTTATGTTGGATAATATATATGCTGCTGGCTGAGCCCAGTACCTTTCTCTATATGTTTCATGTGTTCCTGTGTTCCATTATTTACAGGAATGAATCTAAGATTAGATATTGGCAAATATTGCTTAAGAAATTGGGATAGTTTTAAGCAGCATTTTCTAAGCTATAGTCTGGATAGATTATAGGTAATGTGCTGGCCAGAGTGACTTGCCACTCCTCCTGGACTGGGGATGTTAACAAGTTCTGTCATGGCAACAAAATCCAACCATCTACACTCAGAAGTACAGGAGTAACAAAAAACCAGACATGCAATGAGACATTAGAAGGTCTCAGTTAGACAGGAGAACAGCAGAACATCTGACCCAAAAAATGGGATTTCCTTCAAAAGGCTTTCATACCTCAGTCTAAAATTAAGATAATCCAGCTGCCATGGCAGAGGATCTAGTTGCTCTGTGTAGTCTTTGGGAGTGTAGACCCAGCTCACTAATAACTGATGTCAAGCTTCAGCCTCTCCTGGAGAGGATCAGAGGAGGAGGGAATGTATCAGAAAGCAGGGACAGCCCATAGTTCACTTCACTGGCACAGCCATGCCCCATCTTTATCCACAGATCCTGCACAGTCAGCCCTGAATCTTCACACAGAAACCTCTTCAATATTAAGTTCTGTCACACTAACACCATCCAGTCATGTGCACGCACCATTAACAGCACAGGAGTGATGAAAAACCAGCATATTCTCCACCACAGCCAGAACAAACGGCTCTTCTTTCCAATCATCATTTCAATGTCTTCAATGAACCTGTTTCCTCCTGTCGGAAGACAACCATGGGGCTCACTGTAAAGCAGGTACCACCCTTGCAGGTGGGGTTACTCAAAAGTGATCAAAGAAAGGCAACAATCAAGGAAGTTTCTCCAGTTCTGTTAATTATAAACATTTTTATTATTATATTATTTCTCAGATGGTTAAGCTATAAATTCTTTATTGCAGTAATTAGTATTTAATATCCCTGGCACTGCTCAACGCCAGACTGGGCAGGGTGTTGAGAAACCTGGTCTAGTGGAAGGTGTCCCTACCCATGGCAGGGGGTGGGGACAGGATGATCTTTAAAGTCCCTTCAACCCCAAAACCATGCTGTGATTCTATGATATTCATTGTTCCTGGGATTCCTTAGTTCAGTTATGGATTTTCAATGCAAATAATTTACCGTAAATGTAGATGATGCCTGTTATCTCCAGGACAGCTGCAATAAGGATTCCCCATCCAGCGCAGAAGTGATCTATTAGGTTAACCCAGTAAATTCCTGCCTGCAGAACAAACATTAGAGGTTAAAATTTGAGTAGTAACATACTTATGCAAATAAAATAAGATGTGTTTGTTCAAGACAATTTAACTAATCAATTTAATTAACGTCGCAGTTCTCCAGGTCAAGTCCAGATTCGTGAATATTATTTTCTTTGTATCCCTTTATGTAAAGTTGAAAAGCATATCTAATAAAGTACTGTATATGCTAAAACCAAGATCTATGTATATGCAGAGCATATATAAAAAGTTGAGGGTAAGATTTGAATTCAGAGCTTACAGGAATAAAGTTGGCGCTGAAGTTTTTACTCTGAGCTACAGCAGTAGCTATACCAGTTGTCAGTTCTGGGAGGCTTCTATCCTCCCACATGCACAGCATCTCCATGGGGTTAAGCACAGCTTTAAACACCAGCATGCAACTGCAGGAGCACAGAGCAGGAAACAATCTCTGAGCCATTTCACACTCTTGGGTACTAAAGCCCTTTGCAAGCTTCCCCACCACCCTGTTTCATGACTTACGTACTTTTTTGATCATACAACTGAGTACTCACCACAATCACCTCCTTCACATTCTCAGTCCAATTACACCTATAAATCTGCATTTCTAGATGGATTAATTGCAGTGAACCTTTATAGCCTTAAAAGCAATTGCCTCAAGAAATTTTACACAGTATACTTAAAATTCCTTTTCTATATGTCTATTTATACACACACACACACAGGAGAAGTAACCATGCAATCTACAGATGCTCATGAGCTAATGGGTTTTTATTACATGAATAGGCCATTACTCAATTCCTGTCCTGTTTGGTAGTGAGTTCTGAACAAAAAGATCCCATCAGATCCCATTTATTTATTAGCAGTACCCACTGTGCTGTGGACATACTGTATGCATGCACTTGTGATTACACAAATAAATTCCGGAACTGAGGAATGATAAATCAGGCTGATAGGTCACAGGCTCTGTACAGGCCTTCTATTTAAAAACATGTCTCAGTTCAATAATCACAGAAAACCTCAGGTCCTTCAAGCTTCCTCCTGCAATTTCTTACTGGCATATCCAGGCATGCTGTCAAAAAATCAAGGGTGTCTAAGATTGGTCCACAAAGACAGAACAGTTGGAAAGGGTATTTTGATTTGAGTTTATCACTGGCAGCATAACTAAACTCACTAGCTAAACAACAATTTCTCACCTGAGTAACACATATAAGCCCAAGAAGAAAGAGCAGTGAACACAGACCCAGGGTTACAGGCATTCTTAGTTTTTTCATCACGCTGGGACATATATCATGAATGGTGGTTGTAAGTGTTTCTGCAAAGGAAAAAGTAAGAAGTTTGAGCAGCACAATTAAGAAAGGCAATAGTCATTTGAAAAGCCAGGAGTCCCTTAAAACCCCACTCACCTATGGAGGCAAACTGGGAGTCAAGGCCCAAGAGCAGGAGCATGAAGAAAAACAAGAAGGACCACAGAGGAGAAACTGGTAACTTGGAGAGAGCCTCTGGGTAGGCTACAAAGGCCAGATCAAACCCTGGAAAGTAGTGGGAAGAAGGACATTATTGTCATGCCTTGGTCAATGCAAGTCCCAGTCCCAACAGTGTCACTGTCATCCTACCTGAGTCCACAACTTCTGAGACTGGTCTCTCAGACACAAACGCCATGTGCCCCAGGATGGAGAATATTGCAAACCCAGCAAATATGCTGGTGGCACAGTTGGTCACACAAACCAGAATGGCATCTGAGTAGCAGTTGTTGTGGAACTTGTTGTACGAAGACAAAGCAACAAGCCCACCCCATGCCACAGACAGGGAGTAAAATATCTGGGTGGCTGCATCTTTCCAAACCTACCAAAAATAAGAGCATGAGTATTACTGTATTGTTTACAGTACTTATCATAAACATTCAAGTCTGCCCTCTGTTGAAGTTCAAGGATATTTTTTTCCATGAAACCTGTATATCTATTTCTATTTAATATGAATTTTAGGGAAGATAGAATATTAGCACACTAGTGACCTTGTGGTCTCAATCACAAACAGTATCTCTATGATCTCCAAAGGTCACATCCCAGGCATGTTGCCGAATACTTAAGTCTTCTTGGGCTAACCCTGAAGAAGAGATTCAATTTGTTCACATAGGTGGGTTGTTGAGATATGAATCTTGGCACAGAGCTAACCAGGACTGGCTGCAGGAGTGAGAACTTCCGTGCACCCTCCCACTTGTGTGACCCAGACAAACCACTTCTGTCGGATGCAGCCCCTCAGCTAGTGCCAAGCACTCACATAAGCACCACAAATAAATATCACACTTAACGCTTGCTTTTGATAAAACTGAAGTAATATTGACATAAGCCAGAACAAAAAAAAAAGTCCCAGCTTTCTTTGTACAAGGTGCCCTTCCTGGTCCACCTAATTTCCCAAGCAAGGCACAGCCTGAATTTCAAACTCAGGGATCCCTTCAGCCTTCTGATAAAGTCCCTTAATGTTATCAGCAAGAACTTTCTCAGCAGGTTTTGCTAAGATGAAACTCCAGCATGACCCCCAAGAACTGTTTAGAGGCAACGGCACAGTTGTCATCACTGGTGTGGCAGGGAGGGGGAAGAAGGTGACTCTCTGTCAATTTGAGAGTCATCAGAACAGGGGCTTGGACTTTTTACACAATCAGCTGGTGATACAAAACACAGGGCAGGACCTGAAACACCTGACTGGATAAAAAAGAAGCAGGCCCACAGAACCTGGGAAATATGTCACACTTCTGGGGCTGGTGCTACCTCTCACCTCTGCCTCCATCAGCTTGGTGATGTTGGACTGTCTCCCAATGTAGTATTCAATGCCATCCAAAGCACCTTCCAGGGTGGCACCTCGCACCAACAAGATGAGCAGGATGACATATGGGAATAGTGCAGTAAAGTAGACAACCTGCAGAAAAATGGGCAGGGACACACGTTAGGCATGAGGGGATCCACAGACCTCCATGCAGGAAGACTGGACAGGCTTTAGACTAAGGTCTGCTGGTACAAAAGAAAAACAGGCAACCAGAGAAGTGAGTACATGCCAGCCACCCAACCATCTGGCTTAGCCGGTTCTGGAGCTGCATTCCAGCAGAAGCAGAAGGCCCAAGCCATATATCCACATTTCAGATTGCACTTGACCAGTTTCAGAAATGTGTTTTTCTGACATGATTTACTGCTGTAGCAAGGTCTGGACTCAACTACGCCAGACATCCCTTGCTAGGTAGTGCTTCTAGCAAGTGCAAACTGAAAGCCAGAAAAAACTAAGTGACCAGGGTGGACTAATTTCCTGACAAGCTCCCTGCCACTCCCCTCCCAAAAAAAGCCAAAATAAAACCAAAAATTTTTAAAAAGGGTCACTGTTCTGGATACTTTCTTTACTGATAGCAAGGACTTTTAGGTTGCCTCAGAGACAGACCTATTTTGTTGTTGTTTGATCTAGCACAATGGGACGAAGGCCAGCACCAGAGTTATTGTCACACAGGCTGTGTTCAACAATACTCTGGTTTCTCGAGTCTTAGTTTCAGTGTTACGCAGATGGGTAATTGACCCAGTACTGCGGGTTCCACCAAACCTGAGCATTGCACCATCATGGGGTGAGCCTGACATAGCTGAAGACCTCCTTCATGCTTGCCCAGGATAGGCCATTCTCTCTGCTTTCCATCTGTCTTATTCCTGCCCAGCTAGATTCTTCCAAGTCTCTCCTTACTCCCCAAAGAGGATTGCCTTTGTGCCAGAAAAGAAGAGACAGCAGGAAGAGCCACCTGCCAGGAACCCAAAGAACATGAGATTAGGAGGAGACATGCAGCCAAATAACTGAGGCTGGGAAAGCACAGATACTCCACCCCAAAGCACTGAAACAAGGGCAGAAAGCTCCAAATAGAAAGCAAAGCAAGAGGAGACATCACACTGAGCAGAAGAAGCCAGTCAGCAAGGAAAGGCAAAATGACAGAAGGAAAGGGGGGTGTAGGGGCAGGGGGAATCTTTGCAGAAAAGGTAAAAGAAAGAACAGAGGCAAGTGAGGCTGAAGAATAAAATTATGGAAATGCAACATGAAGGTGAGAAAAGAGTATGAGGAGGAAGGAACAAAACCAAGAAAAGGGTCTCAGGTGAGGAAGGATGAAATTCAGCCTGCCTGAAGTCAGCCTAGCACAAAAACTGGACAACCATGCTGCAGCATGTGGAAATGGGAGCTCAGCAGAGTCAAACTCTGAAAACAAGTGTCTAAGTACCTTGTCCCTAAAAATAATTTCAACTATTGGGAACAAACAACATTTCACAATTTGGCAGGAACCTGCACACACACATCCGTTCACAGCACCTGACCTGTATTGTCCAAACATCTCAACCAGACTTGAAGTGCAAAATAATCACTGGGTATTCCCAGGGCGGGTGCCCATGTATGCCATCACACGCACGCTTCCATCACACAGCCCAGGTAACTGCTAAAACTCAGCTGGAATCACTGGCACGACAGCAAGATCCCAAAACACAGGGCAGCCTGGTGGAGTTGAGGCCCAGATGTTGAGTAATGACTGTGTAATCAGCACCTTACTCACATTTTATGTAACAGTTATGAAGCCGAGGAGCAGGAGGAAAGCCAAATGCTGAGCCAAGCAGAGAGGGGTGTGTTGGGTCTGCATCCTGCCTTGTCTTAATCTTCCCTGGCTCCAACTAACATTGGAAGGGCAGAATCAGACCAAAAGTCATCTCCTTGCTCTTTCTAACATACCTTTCCAGAAGATTTTATTCCTTTAAACAGGGCAGCTCCAACAATCATCCAGGACAGGAGGAGGCAGAGAGCCAGGTACCACACGATCCTGCCGGTCTCATCCAGCCCACTGGAGCGCTGAAGAGCCACTTTGCTGAAAGGACACGATGCTCCCGTGAGGAGGGGGGACAGCAGCACACACACACACCTCCTCTGCAGCTGCTTCTCAGGAAAAAGTGAGCTGCTGTGTGCTGCTGTTTCGAGGCTCTGCAGCCTCTTCCAAGAGTGTGCAGTTAGAATTGCATGATTGCCATTGAAAAACTGTATATTTAACTGCATTTGTCCCCTCTTTTCAAAGCCTACCAGCTCTCACCTCTCTATTCATCTCCCATAAGGTCCACCTAAGATATTCTGTATTAATCATGAAATTCTGACAGCAAGAAAAGAGCCCATAAGAATCAGTTTCCAGGAAGCCAGGAAACATGAGATAAATTGAGACCACAGGGCTATAAAGAAATGGTAATTTCATAACAGGCCCAGATTCGGAATAAGGTGAATATATTTAACCCAGTAACTCCTGGGTAAAAAAATAAAAGTATCTGCTATAGTAAAGATGCTAAGTAGTCCCTACCAATGCTCCAGAGAAGAGGGCTTTTAAAAATTGGAGTATTTTTCAGTTGGTTAAAGGTTGACTCACTTGCTTGTCTTTCTATACATAATTTCTTTTATAAAGGCCAAACTTATAAATTAAAATTTAAGTCCCCTCTCTAGTGATTTTCATGCCCATGTCCCTTGACTAGATTTTTTCTGGACTGCAAGATAAGACAAAAATAAAAGGTACATCCAAAACCACAATGCATGAAAAGGTATTTTTTGTGATTTCTTTGAAGTGTTTACTTACTTCCAGTATTGCTCACTGGGAAATTGCACTGGTTTGTAGTTTATGGTGCCATTTATACATGTGAGATTGTTGCTTGTGATGAATGAGTAGTTTGCATGAATGATTTCCCCATGCATGGTTGTGTTGCAGTCACTTACTGAAATCAAGAAAAAGGAATCATTAACATAGGGATGATGATTATTTAAAAAAAAAAAACCCAAAAAAACCCCAAAAAAACCAGACTATTACAGCAAATGTGTTTCCTAAGCAATTACAGCTGCGGTTTACCTGCTAACAATATTTAGAAATAACCCTGAAATGTCACTTGCAGCTGTGACTTTGCCACTTGATTGTAAATCAAAACTCCAAGAATCTGGTGCGCTCATCACGTTTTACTCATCCTCAAGAATACTTGTAAAAATCAGAACTTAGCATAGTTTAAATCGTAGCCTTGGTTACTCTATGAAAACCTTTGTCCAAACCAAGGTGACACATGGATCATCTGGGATCTGGTATTCATCTCATTGTGGTAGAGGGCTTATTAGAGCACTTTAAATATTTTTCTGGGAGCAGGGTTGGAGGAATGGAAACTGGGGTGGGATTTTTTTGCCAGAACATACAATAAAGAACACTTTATCAGTATACATATCAGCATTTACTGGAAAATCTTGTTGAAGCCTATCTCAGGGCAGCTTCTTCAGTTCAGCTTTGTATTCCCCCAGCACTTACAAGTTATGTACTGAAATACTTTTTGTTTTGCCAATAAGTAATCATCAGCTTTCTGTTACGAAAGGCATCTTAGAAAAGATCTTCAGATAGATGGTTGAGATATATTTACATTAATACTGTAAACAATGTAATCCATCCTGATCTTGTCCTTGTTGTTTTAATAATCACTGGTTACCTGGCAGGACATTTCCAACTGCTAACTGGTAATTACCTCACCAACTTCACCTTTTGCCTTAAACTGGTTTGATATGGAAACTGGTGAGATAACAAGTGTTTGGCCCTACATCTGCAGTCAAACACAAGAACAATAGTGTGGAGATACGTTCCAAAGAGTTAACGAAGTGTGAAACCAGTGCCTCAGTGGTGCTCAGGATTACCATAGCCACAGGGGAGGCAAGGGCTAACGAAAAAACCCCGAAAAAAACTAGTGCCATAGTTTGTCTCATGGAAGGAAGATTTTTTTTTTTGCCATGAAGCCTAATGAAATGGGAATGCAGTATTTCCAGGGATTGCAGGTACTATAAAAAAGCTGCGGTTTTAAAGGTGATTTCAGCCCAGTTCTCTGTAGATTTCCCAAGCACCAGAACTCGTGGCAGGAAAATGGATAAGCAGCACTCCTCTGTGTTCAGATGCAAAACTCCAGAAAGGACTTTTGAAGCCACAGGTAGCTGTCTTGCTCCTATAGTTTCACCTAGAAAACAGTACAATTACCAAAACCAACTATACTAAACTCTGTCTGGGAAGTATGGTACCTATTCGTGTCTTGCTGCAGAATTCATCTGACCAGGAAAAGCAGTCTGACCATGGCAGCACTTTTTGCAATGAGGCAAATAAGTAGTAGAGTGCATAAGCAATGATAACGTTGTAGTAGATAGTCACAAATGTTGAGATGATAACCATGGTGATGCCCACACCTAGGAAAGAGAAAGACAATGTCTCAACCACCCCAAACTCAGATTGCAAAAAAACCCCCACCAAATGAAATAACTTTCACTTGACTTTTAAAGGCTGCTTGTGAAGAAGTGGAAGTTGGTTTTTGTTTGGTTTTGAAATATTTTTTAACAGCAAATAAACAGTGAAATCCTAAATCCATGAAATTATGGGTATGATCCAAACTGACCCTCTCAGACATGGTTTTGAAATAGAGTTTAAATCAGGCCCATAGAAAAATTGGACTACTTGCAAAGCCTAAAAGAAATTCAGTATTTTGTTCAGAGGAAATGTAGTAAAATAAATAACCTGAACTAGGACTTCCCAAGCCATTTTAAAGATTTCACTATAATGAATGCTTTTAACTACAGTAAATCTGTGCCAATATTACTGTTCTCCCCCTTGTTAAAATGAGTTTTGTTTGGGAAAGCCTGGCAAACTGTACCTGTCATCTTAGAAACTATATTTAAGTTTCTGTCTTCAAAGACACATAAAAGATATGCTGTGTTTAAAAACTTTTGCTTTAAAGATAAACACACTGCTTTCATGAAATGTTCTTGTGCTGCAGAGCAGAGATTGGCAAAAAGAGTAAATGTTGGGGCAACCAGTTTCTGTAGGTGACAAGCAAAAATTCTTGTTGCATCAGAAGAAAACTCCTTGTTCCTACATTAACTCCTCTGGTAGATTAAGACAAACAAAACTATTGCATAGTCCTTTACAGCCATGGTACAGGATCAAGTAAAGCACATGGTTAATTGTTTCCTAACAAATCTCCCTGTGAAATACAAACACTCACAGAGAAACTACCACTACAGAGTACAGTGATTTCTCTCATCTCAAGAGGCACCTCACTTTACAAAGCCAGAGTGTAGGCAGTTTTATCACAGCAGCAGATGACTCCCATGGCTGCTGCTGGGTGAATGTGCACAGTGCTGAACAGAGCCCCCAATCCCATGTGCCTGTGTCAGCACTGGCAACTAAGTACAGAATTTGTCCATCCAACACAGAATTGCCTTGCAAGTTACACTGGTCATGAAGTACAAAGAAACTTATAAAATTTATTTTCAATCTGTTGCACACAGTACACCAGTTGTTTTGCTGAGGTTTTCCCTTACACAGCAAAACAAGGATATTTCCTTCTGCCCAGACAGCTGGAGTGAGGGTGATGTGCTGCTTAACACTAGAAGAACCATTGATAAAACCTTTCATAATCAAGAACCTTTTTGGGGAAATCTTTAATCAACATCTGTTTATTAACTAACTAATGAGGAAGTATGTACCTGGGAACATCACACTGACCTTGTAATATTGGGAATAGTTGCTACACAGATATCAGTGTCCTAGAATTAGTAACTTCCTGAGGAAATCATTAATTCTCAACAGTTTACTAGTGGAATAAAAAAGGTATCAGGAAACATAACAAAACCAACCTTGAAACAATGGTAGTACTCTCCAGACTGAAACTGGCCCTAGGCTGGCAAACTGCCCAAGGGAACATTCCATGAAAAATAATGGCAAGCCAGCTAACGCCAGCATCAGGGCGTAGGGGATTAGAAAAGCACCTGAGAGAAGGGGATGAAAGAACACAATCACACACACAGGGAAAACAATGCATCTTGCAGCATTCACCACAGTTTTATCACTTTTTATACTCTCCCTTCCCCCCCCGCCCCTGCTCAAATACCCCACTGTAAGATGGTTTTTTTTCCAAAATAGAGAGATCTGTTTCTAAGTCCTGTTTTCTGTAATACTAAATAGTACCTGCAATGAAGAGACACAGACTGTCAGAACTGCTGGTTTAAAACGAATGCCTTCTCTTTATAGAAAGTAAATTAATTTTACAAAAACTATTGAAGATGTGCTCTAAGCAGGAACACTGTTCAGCTGTAGGCACCACAGCCTTGTCCACTCTCTATTTAATCTAGCTTTTAATTTAAAGAGGAACAGAACCATTCCTGTGTGTACTTAGCTGTGTTTTGCAACTGCCCTGTTAAGCAGCTACTGGACATCAAAGCATGAAGAATATTTTCTATGGTTCGCTGAGTCCTGGACATCTCAGGATGGCTCTTGTTCAAGGCTATTTAAAAGTGCATGTTAACCTGATATCAGTGAGCACCCTGTTCTGTGTGCTTCTTTGTGTGTGCACAGAGCACAAGGAAAGCGAGAGCACGAGTTTCATAAACACGACACGATATCCCTGCAGGAATCTGTCCTCATCACTCTCAGTGAATCTAAAGCAATCAAGGACCCAGTTCTGCAAGGAACTGCAAATACCTGTGAAATTCAGGAAGCAAATTGTCCCAGAGAATTAACTGGATTACGCCTGTGTTTCAAAACAAGGATGTAACAGTTGTCTTTATCGATCATGGGCAAGGGGCACAGAAAAGGATGCAAGCAGCAGCACAAATATGCTTTAAATGCAAAGTTTCTGCTGCAGCAGATGAGAAAAAAGATCTAGTCCAAGGGCTGACATCACAACTTATTTTGCTTTCACAATTTTCTTCAGCAAAACTGTAAGTAATGCAAACCAGCCAAGCTCACTTCCGTAAAACATCTGTACCGAGAATGCTCCCTTATGCTCTGTGTGGGCTGTGCTGCATTTACAGTCCAGAATTTGACTTCAACGACTGTTAGGCAGAGCCAATAGGTACACATAGGTAAGTTCTCTGCAGTTACTATTTACGCTCTCTGTAATTACCAGTGGAAGCTTGGCAAGTAGATGAAGCTCTGGAATACAAGCCAAGGAAGCCAGTGCCTCTGCTTGGCCTTGTCACTAGTTCATTGTGTAAGCAGGAGGAGGCTCTCTCCGTCTCACACTTCCCAATTGTGTGACCTGGGTAATTATTGAGCTGGGATAATTATTCCAGCTTAGATTGTTTGCATGAAAAAACAAAGGTGCAGAGGGGATTCAATTCTCTCAATAAACATACCTGGTTTGGTACAGAACATAAACTTACCAGGAGGTAAGCACTGGGGAGGTAGAATAGCTATTTAGACAAGTAGAGGATATTGGCATATGGACAAAAAGGTGCATGTTGGTTATGAGTAAATCAGAAGAAGATGGAATTCTCAGGTAGAAATTCGCAATTCGAACTAAATACTTTTTCTCTTCTCAGCCAGTACCCAAAAAGCACATAGATGCCTCTTACTCCATTTTCCCATGAGCAGGCTCTATCCCAGTTCCCAGGGTGATGCCCACATCCAGCTTTGGCAGAACATGCCCAGCCTCAGAGCTGGCCCTTGGAGCTTGCCCCCTCTCTCCTGGGGCTCTCCTGCCCCCTCACTCCTGCCCACCCAGCCCTGCCATTCAGCACAGGTACCTCCTCCATTCTGGTAGGTGAGGTAGGGAAAGCGCCAGACGTTGCCCAGGCCCACGGCGTAGCCCACCATGGACAGCAGGTAATCGCCTTTGCTTGACCAGTTGCCACGCTCCATGTTCTCATCACTGTCACTGGAGTTGGCATATTTTTCGTTTGTTAAATTGAAGTCCTTGGATGAGAAGAGGGAAGGCAAGAAAGGCAGTCATATCCTCATTTCTCTGTCCAGAGATGCCTCTTGGCATGGCTGGGCAGCTGGACAGGATGGGCAGAGCCAATTGGGCTGGCAGGACAACTGATCCCTGGCAGGACAGCAGGGTCCCACCAGAGAGCCCAAACACCTCCATGGATAGATTAGCCTTACTCCTGCCTTAGTCCTTTGTGCTGTCAGCTCCAGGAGACTGCCCTATCCTGCCCCTGCACGTGCCCAGATACCCCCACACTTGTTCAGATATTCACATCAGCAGATGCCTGTAAGCCCACTTTAACAAAGCACCTGTCCTAGTGCCTTTCACACATGCCCAGGTGCTCATCCCACTTTACCTACCACCTGTCTGGGTCTCACCTGCCCAGACAACTTCATACCTGCCCACAGCCGCCGACGTAGCTGCACCCTTCTCGCCCGAGTGCCTCTATGCCCACCTGGGCCCCTCTACAACCCACCCACGCTTGCCTACATTCTCGCACAGCTGCCCAGGTGTCTCTGGCCAGCCTCCTCCCGCCTCCTCACCTTCTTCTTCCCGCAGGACAGAAAGCCGGGCAGGTTGAGCATCCCCATCTCTGCCGCCGCAGTCGCTCCGCTGTGCCCGCGCCGGCCGCGCCCGGCCCTTTATCGGAGCGGCTGCCGCCCG